>VDFB02370304.1:0-61739 GCA_007258455.2 Sequoia sempervirens | reverse complement strand
TTGATATCTTCGTTTTACATTCTCATCGATGTTGCTTTACAAATTCAACGATGTAAATTTCTCAACGCCAAGCTTCTGTACCAGTCGGGAACCCCTTTAGTAAAATGCAAGTGTCGTGCGTTCATCTTCCAACATCTTGGGAATTTGACGCGCATAATGTTGTGCAACGATTGTACAAACCTATTAAGTTGCAAAATGCAGCGGTTAGATCAATCAAAATGTGTCACTCATACAAACACCTTGAACAACAAACAAATTCTTTTCTACACGACAGTCTGGAAGCCGCTAGAATTGATACCACGCATGCCAGGGTATTCTCTGAACCTTGTTTTTTTAGTGGGGGTTTCTTAAAAGATTTCAATTTTATGGGTATAGATAAATTTAAAAAAACTAGTGATCTCATAACTTTGTTTTAGTAACAGTTAATGTTGAAAAAAAAAGTTGAATTATCATTTAATAATAGGTAATATTAAAAATTGTAAATATTGAAAAAAAAAAAATTGGAAAGTTTCTCTACGAAAGATTTAAACGAGATCAATTAAACAATTTAACATATATGGTAGATTTAAATTGAAAAATAGAAACTCCTTTTTTCAAAAATAAGATTTCAATTTATCCTGTAACCAGTTTTTCTTCTTCTCATGAGACTTTCCATTATGTAAATATAGATCTTAAAGTCCTTCCATAAAACCACTTCCTAAAATTCCTGTGAACATTTTGTAATATAAAAAATATTCATATTGCGGAAACCTTTAAGTGTTATCTATAATAATTCCAGTTCTTGAAAGGTTCTCCATTTAATAATTGCTTTTATAAATGATTTAGGTTAGCATTATCGTTCGATAATGGTTACTCATCTCTCTTAAAATGGAGTGATTTTGTTATATTGTTCAGATGTTTCTGACTTCTTGATGTCAATATAGTACCTAAAGGATTTCTCTTTTGACTGAAAAAATTCAATTCTTTTTCATCGTGCATGATAGTGTTTGTGTGGCGGAAGTTGCCTTAGTTTCGGCATATAAGGTGGTCTTTTAATTTAGGAAGTGGTTGTTTAGTTGCCATGAATATTAATTTTTATTATAAGGTAATTTTTGACTTAATATTATAAGGGGATATATTGTCTAATTTTTTTAGTTTAATTTTAAAAAAATTCTTATTGCAAAATAATTCCCGATTTAGAGGCATTCAGTCTAATATTTCAGCAAACATTTTACTGGTTTAATCTTCTAAATAATTTTTATTGTATTTTAACTTTTGATTTAGATGTCACAAGGGAAGGGATAAACTGTAACACTTTGCTTAAAAGTTTGCTAGTCCACTGTGCAAGAGCAATCTTGCATCGTTCAAAAAGAGTTTGTTTTATTTTCAGTTTGGTTTTGCAAATACTCATGAAGCTTAGGGTGTCGTCCCATGGAGAGGGGCTTCCTTAAAAATCTCAACGTATGATGCTTAGCTTTTTTAGGAATATTTTAAAATTCTTGGTCCCATGGATTTAATCTTGCAATTCTGCTTAAAATTTTGAACTCCAAAATTTAAGGAATGAACTGTAGTGCTTTGATAAAAAAAAAAAAAAAATCTCATTTTTATTTTCTAATAAGAATTGAAAATTTTAGATGAAAGACAAGTGGCATAAAAAACTCCTAAGCTATAGGGGCAATTTCTAGCCCTGCCCCAATTTTATTTTCCCATTGGACCTCCTGCTCCAAGGAAATAGAAGCCCAAGCCCCTCATGGGACCATGTAGTTATTTCTGCTAAAAAGTACTAAAGAATTGTCAAAAACATCAGAAGTTTCTAAAAGGGCTAAAAATGGAAGGGCCTTTATTATTAAAAAGTTTGCATTTGTGCATATATGGACCTAAAAAACATTTGTTTAGAAGTGAATGCAACATTATTCAGTTTTAGGTGCGTAATACCTCAAGCGGGTCCTTATCAAGGGCATGGGCCATAAATATTGTTTCATCCAGCAATGCCAACAGAAACTTAAAATGAATGAATGAATGTTTTTAATCACGTCCACGAGGCCAAGCAGCCTATGGGACCCAAAGATAGCAAGCGAAGAGACGTGAACCCCAGAAAATGCAAAAAACCTATGTTTCTTTTTCTTTCTGCATCTTGGATCTTCTGCTGTGTATCTTGATCAGAAAATCTGCAAACCCTATTATCTTCTCTTCTTCAAACAGATCACGCAAATTGTTCCCTTTTAATGTCTCAGTATAATTGATCTGAATGTCCTTGTAAGCTGAACATTCCCTGATGTAGTGCCATTCTGTCTCAACCACTCCTTGAGTGCAATATCTACACCTTCTGTCTGCCCACTCCTCTTTAGGTATCATCCACCTTCCGGTCTCACATCTAAGCTGGTGCGAACTTGTTCTAATCTGAGCTATCAACATTTTCGCTTTCCATTTTATTTCCATTCCGATGTAGGTCTTTTGTGTGTGGTCATGCGTAGGGTTAAAATGTTTGACATAGTATTCTTTCTTCCTCCCAAGTGGCCCTTTCCACATGCTTTCTTTGAACTTTCCTTGCACATACCTTTTTATTTCCCTATTGGCATTTGGACACTCACTTATGCTAATCCCCCACTTGCTCATCCATTTGATATTCTGTTTCATCCACGTGCTCTTTCTTCTATCTAATTTTTCATTTGCTGCCATTTTTGGCCAGCGATGAGTCTCCATGTTATCTAGTCTTCTTAGATAGCTTAGCAACCGAGACATAGCAGACGCTTCAAGTTGAATGGTGGGTGTCCAAAAGTAGGTAACATCTCTTTGTTGGCAACTTATTTTTTTTTATTGAAAGTCTTGTCGGGGAAAGTGACTGCGTCAGGACTCAGGAGCTACAAATATTTGAACGGCTGACAAGAACAGAGAATATTTTATCCACCGCATCCTCCTTGACATGCGGGCCATTTGTTACCATACCCGAAACAACTTTGTCACTAAAAAATAGGAAATATACGGTAGCAAACTAAACGTTTTTAACTATAAAGACAACATTGGAGTACTTAATCTAATGGCAAAATAAAGCAAAATTATTGTCATGTTGCAGACATTGTATTTTTTCAATGTACCCGTACTCTACTGTATTCGCGTGAGTTTCCAGGGAAATAGCTGCCTTTGGCAAAGGCTATAGAGGTGACAATTTGCACCGGGCATCGATGGCCATCCCATGGCTGCACCCGTGCAAACCCTGCAAGCCTCTGCTACAGTCAAACCTGCTGTGCCGTGCTTGTCTCTCCTAACGGTTTTCGTACTTCCTGCTGCAGCTGTCCCATCACCTCCAAGTCCGGCACTCTTCACTAAATTTATTGACAGCTGCAATGCAATAAAAAAAAATTTGACTTACAAATTTATTTATTTTTTACCATGTTTTAAACAATTAAAAAAGAATGGCATTTTACTAAATTAAATTTAATACGAACATGGTATAATTAAACACAGTAAATTTTTTTAATTTAATTTAATTATTTGTTTTAATAAATTATTTTGACTTAACAAAAAAATTATAAAAAATAATTGTGAAATTAAAATATTAGTTTTATAATATAAAGGATTAATTAAAAATCGTTAAAATAGTTTTATTTGAGTTAAAAGTAAAAAAATTTACTATGTTTTTGTATTATTTAGAAACGATTTAAATCTAATTTATATAATTTTTTAAAATTATTTTAGAGTTCAAATTAAGTATAATTTGTTTATAATTTAACACATTTTATTATATAAATATTATTAAATATAAATTAAAAGAATTATAATTATAATTAAATATTTGAATATTAAACTATTAAATAAATTGGTTTAATTCTTATAAATTAAGTGTATCTTTCATAAACAAGAGCTGCGGGCAGCCAAGTTTTTGCCCAAATGTTATAAAATAGTTATGTTTTAAAAAGTTATAAATGAAATTATTGATGACAAAAAGTTATAAAATATTTATGTTTTAAAAATTTAGAAATGAAATCATTGTGTAACAAGAACAAATGATTAAGCTAAGGATTGTATTTGTTGTCATAACTTTAGTTCTAGAGAATTCTTAATTACCAATTCTTATTTCTACATATGAATCCAATTGAATGCCTTTCCATATCATTATGGAAAATTTTATTATCGCAACCCTAACTCTAACACTAATTAAGCCCTAACCCTAACCTAATTGAACTTGTATTATAACCCTAAATCTAACACTAATTGAATTGTAATCATAACCCTAGGTATCGTTGAAACCTAACCCTAATTGTATCAAAACTTAGGGTTAGGGTTCAATTAGTATTCAATTTGGGTTAGGGATCAATTAGGGTTACAATTCAATAAGGGTTTAATTAAGGTCAGGGCCCGCACGTGAATTGGCTGCAAATCTAAGTTGTTAGTATGCTACTGTAATAAGTACCATTATTTATTTTCAAAAAGCAATTCAAGATTTCATTTCAAATGGAAAATAATATATTAAAAATTAATATAATATTAAAGTGAAGAATATAGTAGCAATTCTAATAATCAATAAAAATGTTAAATTTAAATGTTAATCAGGTTTTAAAAATAGGCACATTTGAGAGTTAAAGTGGCGCATAGGCGGCATTTAAGATAGAAATCTTTGAATCTGGATGGCGAGTTTTGTGAGGGCGTGCTGGTGCGTGCGCGCAGGCTAGGGTTTCTCAGCCCTAGCCGCGCCTTGTGCTTGGATTCTTCTATGCTGGGGGCCGTTTGGAGGGGCGATCTGGTGCGCAGGGTTAGTGGCTTGGGTGGCCACGTTTTCTGCTTGTTTCTGGCGCGTTTTGGCTGCGTTTTTCTGCTTCCTTCCGTGCGTTTTGAGCTCTGCTCGTGGTGGTCGGGGGACTTCTAGTGTCTGTGAGAGGGCTAGGGTTTTTTGTGGTGGTTGAAGCTTGGTGGAGGGGGGTTGGGGTTTTTTCTGCACTCTTCTCAGGCGCGTTTTGGGCTTTGGGGTTATTTATTCCAGGCCTTGCATGGCCCCGAACGGGATCACCCCTGGTGGTACGGGGTTGTCTTTTAAGGAGACGGTGGTGAGAAACAATCTTTCGGTTCCACTGCATACAAATCCTATCTTTGGTGAGTCTGGAACAGGCATGGGAGAATCCTCATGCCTGTCTGGAGGTTTTAGGCCCTCAAAGGTGAATGGGTGCCTGGCCAAGAGTGATAATCGGCTGGTTGTTGAGATCCAACTTGAAGCTATTGCGGATGATATCATCTATTTATCAAAGCATGCTCTGATCTGTAAGTTTCTAGGGATTCGGGTATCCCTGTCCTTTTTGGAATCATGGGCTCGGCGTACCTGGTCCCCAGAGGGGGATATGGATGTTTTGTTGGCAGCCAATGGCTATTTTCAAGTGGTGTTCTCTTGCATGTCAGACAGGAATAAAGTTTTTGAAGGAGGGCCCTATTTCTACAATCAAGTGGGTCTCTTCATTAAACCTTGGCACGTGGGATTCAATCCCACAGAAGAGCTCCCTTCGCAGGTTCCGGTTTGGGTGAGATTACCATGGCTTCCTTTAGAATTCTGGAGGGAGGACATCTTCAGTTTAGTTGCTAGTCAGCTTGGAAAACCAGTTGGTCCCTCGAGACAAACTATGGAGAAGAAGGTAATTACCTATGCCCGGGTATGTGTCGAAATTGATTTGAATAAGCCATTGCCTGATTCTATCGAAATTCGGTTGGGGTCAAGTTCATGGATTCAGCAACTTGACTATGAAACGTTACCGTTTCGTTGTCGTCTTTGTCATGAATATGGGCATTTGCAGAGGGTGTGCCCCAAATCAAAACTTACAGAGAGTTCAAAAATAGGGTCGGCTGGTGCTCCTCACACCCAAGATAAAGGGAAGGCCCCTATGAGGGAGGACACGGAGGGCTTTATCCCTGTTCGAGGGCGTAATAGGGGTCGCGGCCAAAAGAGGACCTTTAAGGATAGACAGACAGATGAGGTTTTCAATAGGTTTGATGGGTTGGATGACTTGGAACAGTTTGATGGAACCATTGCTAACATGCCAGCTAGCCATGAGCTTTTGGAAGCAAAGGAAATAGGTGGGGAGGAGAAAAATGTTGCTCTGGTCGATCCACAGGAGGGAGAGCTTGGTGCATTGATGGACACAACTACTCCTGCGAGACCTGTTGAGGAGGTGGAAACCAGTGGAGACAAGGAACTACAGGAGATTTCTGCTCATGCCCGAACCAAGGCTTGCACCGGTAATGTTCGGTAGGAGGAGAGCAAAAGCAAGGGTTCCCCTTCCTTTTTAGGTATTCATCAAAAAACCATTAGAAAAGACGCCCCGGAGAAGACTCTTAAGGTGGGAAGAAAGAAAGACCAGGAAAAGGTGTAATTAGTGGGAGATACTTTAGTGGAGTCTGGTTCTGTGAAGACCATTGATTCCCACTTCCCTCTTCATCAGAAATGATCGTTCTTTCATGGAATGTAAGGGGGTTGAATAGCATCCCTAGACAAAAAGCTATTCGGGATTTGATTAAGTCTCATTCGCCTGAGGTGGTTTTTATTCAGGAAACTAAGTTACCCATTGATAGGATGCATGATACGGCTGCTAAGATTTGGCCGAGATGTCTTTGCCAGTGCATTGGCGCTCAAGGATGTTCTGGGGGATTGGCTCTTTTATGGGATCCTCGCAAGCTGGTCCCGCTGTGGTGGGTCTCTAGCAAGTCTGCTATTTCCTTGGTGGCCACGTGTTGTGTAACTGGTGAGATTCTTCTTTTCACTAATGTTTATGCTCCGATTGATTTTATTGGAAAAACTTTGCTTTGGTCACATATAGGCTATGTCCGCTCTCTTGCCCCTCTATTCCCTTGGATTCTGGCAGGAGATTTCAATGCTGTTTTAAGTTTGGAAGAGAAGCGGGGAGGTAATCCCAAGCTCGATCCCTCGGCAGGCCTTTTAAGGAGTAACATTGAAAGCTTGAGGGTGGTGGACATCACACCTTCCAATGGGTTGTACACTTGGAATAATAGGAGATGTGGGGCGGAAGCGATAGCGGAAAGATTAGATAGGTTCCTGGTTTCTTGTTTTTGGATAGCAGACAGTTGGATTACTAGTTCAAAAATTTTGGACTGGAGGGGCTCAGATCACTGGCCAATTCTTTTGACTGCTTCTAAGTTTCAGAGGACAAAGAATCCATCCTTTAGGTTTCAGCTCATGTGGTTGAGGGAGGCTTCTCTTCAGGATTATATCATTGCTTGGTGGAGGGAAGGGAAGCCTGCTTATGGCACCGCTATGTTTTCCTTTGTCAAGCAACTGCAGTATGTTAAGTTTAAGCTGAAAAGGTGGAACAGAGAATGCTTTGGAAATCTCTTTGGAGAGAAGAGAGAAGCACATTTGAGGGTGGACTATATTACTCGCCAAATCAGAGAACAGGGCTTATCTGATGAGCTATATAGAGAAGAAGCTGCAGCCGTAAAGAATCTAGAGGAATGGGAGCTCCGAGAAGAGATTTACTAGAAGCAAAAAGCTCGAATTGATTGGCTCCAGGCAGGGGACAGAAATACTAAGTTCTTCCACAACACTGTGAAGGACAGAAGAAAGGGGAGCGTCCTCAATTCTCTCATGACGGCTGAAGGGATTCTGCTTTCTTCTCATAGGGAGATTGCTTTGGAGGCTACTAGATTTTTTGGGAGTTTGTTTTCAGAAGACTCTGTTCTGGCTAGGGCTGAGGAGGATCTTGTTCTGGCCTGCATTCCCTCCTTGGTCACTCCTGAAATGAATGAGGCTCTCATTAAGCCCATTACTCTACCTGAGATAGAACTCGTTGTGTTTGGAATGAAAAAGGGTAAAGCCCCGGGACCAGATGGTTTTCCTATAGAGTTTTTTCAAGCCTTTTGGGAGATTGTCAAGATGGACCTCTTTGAAGTGGTGCAGGAATCCTTTCGCAACAAGCAGATGCTTAAGGCTTTGAATGCAACTTTCCTGGCTCTCATCCCAAAGAAGGAAGGAGCTAACTCCCTCAATTTCTTTAGACCTATTGCTTTGTGCAATGTGATGTACAAAATAATTACAAAAGTGATAGCTGAACGGTTAAAGCCATGGCTTAATAACCTAATATCTGAAGAGCAAGGGGGCTTTGTTACAGGGCGACAAATTTTGGATGGGGTTATCATAGCGGCTGAAGCTATGCACTCTATGGCGGCCTCCAAGGAAAAAGCTATGTTCATAAAGTTGGACATGGCCAAAGCTTATGATAGAGTCAGATGGAGTTTTTTGCAGAAAATCTTACAGGCCTTTGGTTTTGGTCAGGAATGGATTAGCTGGGTTATGAGTTGCATAACTTCACCTTCTTATGCTGTCCTGATTAATGGTGAACCTTCAGATTTATTTGGTGCGGCCAGAGGCCTTAGGCAAGGGGATCCTCTCTCCCCTTACCTTTTCATCCTGTTGGCAGAAGGACTGGGAAGACTTATCAAGTCTCAAGTTAGTCAGGGAGGGATTCAAGGTTGGAAGTGGGGGCATGGCATTCCTCCTTCTTCTCACCTCCAATTTGTGGATGATACATCTTTGATGGGTGCTGCAAGGATTCAGGAGGCAGCTAGTTTCCGAAGAGCCTTGGACACTTATGTGAAAGCCTCAGGACAGAAGATTAATGAAGAAAAGTCACAAATCTTCTTCTTCAATACCCCCGCTTCTATTCAAGCTCGGATTGCGCATATCTTGAGGTTTCAAATTGGAAAGCTTCCTTTAGTGTATCTTGGCATCCCTCTTTCAGCCCAAAAGCTATCGAGGGGTGTTTGGCAAGAGATTTTGGATAAGCTCCGAAGCAAGGTGAGTCACTGGACTCACCGGTGGCTCTCAACTGCTGGTAGGATGACTCTTTTGAAGTCCGTGATCCAAGCTCTTCCTATCTACAGGTGTCTGGTGCAGTCAGCCCCTGCTAGTTTCATTAAGGACTTTGATGCCCTATCCAGGCAATTCTTATGGACAGGTAATTTGCTGTCCTCAAAATGGAGTTTGGTCAAATGGGATTGTGTTTGCAAATCAAAGCAGGATGGTGGCCTTGGTTTGAGGAAAACAAGTTTGAATGGTTGGGCTCTTGCTGCTAAGCTATTTTGGAGATGGTGCACAAGCCAGGATCAAGGCTGGGCTAAAATTCTTAATGTTAAGTATCTTGGTGGGGTGAATGGGAAAGAGGTTCCAAGGTACAGCCTGACTGGAAGAGGGTCCATGATTTGGGAGACTTTGAAGAAAGGGGCGCAGTTAGTTAAAAATGGTCTCTTCTGGATTTGCAATAGCGGTTCGGATGCCCTGTTTTGGGAGGATTCTTGGGATGGATTTCCTCCTATTCTATCTCAATACCCCCACCTTCAACCTTTATGTGACAGTTTCCTTGCAGCAGGTTGGAGTAAGGTTGAGGATTTTAAGGTGTTTTTAAGAGTGGGAAGGGGCGAGGTTGCCAGATGGAAAGAACCCCAAGAATGGCCTCCTAGGGGTTCTGAGGGAGAGAGAGAGAGACTCTTGTTAGGATTCTGGTTGGCAAAGCGTGTAACTCTTTAAGAGGAGCTGATACCCTCGCTTGGAGTCCCAATCCAAAAGGGAAGTTTTCAGTTGCCTCAGGCTATCAAGAGTTGGAAAGACAAAATTTTGACAGGATGGACATATCGTGGTGGAAACAAGTTTGGAATAAGGCGGCGTGGCCCAAGTGCAATTTCTTCTTATGGCTTGTGGTTCAGAATAGATGTCTTACCTGGGAGAATCTCCAGAAGAGGGGCTTTCATGGGCCCTCTATCTGCACTCTATGTAATCAAAGTGAAGAAAATAGTTCGCACCTCTTTTTCCAATGCTCTTTCACTAGGGTTATTTGGCACTGGTGGTGGGAAGCTTGGGAGCATGCCTGTATTCATCCTCACTCTCTGGTTGAGTTTTGGAATAGTCTTGGTAGACCCCCTTCTAAGACTTCCTTTCTGGAGGTGGCTTGGGATATTGGTCCAGGATTTATTATCTGGCAGGTGTGGCTGGAAAGGAATCGTAGGATTTTCCAGGATAAGACAAGGAGGGTGCAACAGGTGTGGCTGCAAGTAATCAATATGCTACAGGAGACTCTTGCTGCGAAGTGTGATCTCTTGGAGGATATTGCTCCTGGAGATGTGAGAGTGGTTCAAAAGTTGAACATTCTAGGTGCTGATCCTAGTGGTGCTCCTTGGAAGACACAACAAACCAGAAGCAAGAAAGCTAAAAGGAAGGTGTGTAGGGAAGGAAAGTGGTCCCCCCCCCTAGTGGGACTCTCAAGATCAATACTGATGGGTCTTCTAGGGGAAATCCCGGGCATGCTGGGGTTGGAGGAATTGGTAGGGATAGCTCGGGTAAGGTTAGTTTCTTTTTCTCTGAATATAAGGGAATTCAAACCAACAATTACATGGAGGCACTCGCTGTGCTCATGGCTATTGAAAGAGGTTGTGCTCTCGGATGGAGCAAGATGATCTGCGAGTCTGACTCTCAGGTGGTGGTGGATATGCTGAATTTGCAACGGATGGAAGATGTGGATTGGCATCTGGCAGTGGTGGGTAGACAAATCCTTAGGTTGAGCGCCTCATTGGATGTTGTCTCTTTTTCCTATGTTCCTCGTGAGTGGAATAAGACTGCTGATTGCTTGGCTAAGTGGGCTTCTGATCGTGGAGAGGGATGGAGGATGGGAGATTGGACTCACCTGCCTCCGGAGTGTGCTTTGGATCTTGAGAATCTGGTCAAGGAAGATATGGGTAGTTAGTTGTGCCCCTTTTGGGGGTTTTTCTCTTCTGGTGTTGTTTTCTCTTTCGGGCTTCTGGCCCCTGCTTTTTGTACTATTCTGGTTGTTTCAATAAATTTTTACCCCTTTTTATAAAAAAGGTTTTAAAAATATAATTAAATAATAATGTATTTATTGATTTGTCAATCTAAATTAAATAAAACAATTATGTTTAAAAAATTATTAGATAAAGATATTAAGTGAAAGTAAAAAATAATTATGATAGAGTTCACATATATATTTAAAAATATATAAAATTAATAAAATAATTTTTCAAATAAATAGAATAAAATAACTTTAAACATGTAAAAATAAAATAGAATAAAATAACTTTAAACATGTAAAAATACATGTTTAAAGTTATTTTATTCTATTTATTTGAAAAATTATTTTATTAATTTTATATATTTTTAAATATATATGTGAACTCTATCATAATTATTTTTTACTTTCACTTAATATCTTTATCTAATAATTTTTTAAACATAATTTGTTTTATTTAATTTAGATTGACAAATCAATAAATACATTATTATTTAATTATATTTTTAAAACCTAATTAACATTTAAATTTAACATTTTTATTGATTATTAGAATTGCTACTATATTCTCCACTTTAATATTATATTAATTTTTAATATATTATTTTCCATTCAAAATGAAATCTTGAATTACTTTTTGAAAATAAATAATGGTACTTATTACAGTAGCCTATTGACAACTTAGATTTGCAGCCAATTCACGTGTGGGCCCTGACCTTAATTAAACCCTTATTGAATTGTAACCCTAATTGATCCCTGATCCAAATTGAATACTAATAGAATAAAATAACTTTAAACATGAAAAAATAAAATAATTCTTACATAAATAAAAATAAAAATGTAAATAAAATAATTATTTAATAAATAAAAATGTTATTTTAGATAAAAATAAAGTCAAGAATACATATAAAATAAAATTAGAATAAATCTTAAGTAAAGAAAATAACTAAAGACTATATTTTAAGAAATATTTTAGATATCTATACTAAGTTATTTGTCACTTTTGTGAATTTAGATTTATTATTTATTATTTATTAGTTTTACTTTAGAATTGATTATTTCATTAGATGAGTATAAAAATATTTAATCAAATTAAAAATAAAAAAGAGTAAGTAGATATCAAATTTAAAAACTAACTAATAATTCTTCAAATGTCAATTTTAAATTTTAAAAATTAAATATGATTATATTAGAAAAATTGTTAAAATCTTAGAAAGAGATATAACTGTTGTTTATTATTTGACAAACAAATAATTAATCAAACAAAATAAAAAATAAATAATAATTTTATGAAATGTAAAAAAGGTAGCAATTAAAATTATTAAAAAATTTACTTTTTTAAAAGTAGTTATATATATACACACTTTTGCAAGTAAAAGATGATAAATTTTAAACAAGAGTCATGTTGTGTCAAGTTTCTTAAATAAGTTAAATTAATTTAAATTCCATTTAGAATTGAAGCATGGTTCATGAAATGAAATACCAAAGATATGCAATTATATATTATAAAGTTAAATCCAGTTCATTTAAGAAAAAAAGGATAGTGTAAGGTAACATAAAACATTAGAGAGTTAGATAAAAAAGAAATAATATTAAGAAGAATGTATCTTTATCCATTAGCAATTAGAGTTGACTTTTTAGAAGAGATGTCAATATAGGGGTCATTAAGTTATTTCCAAAGGAGAATATTTTGCTTTTTTTTAAAAATGGAATCCATTTTAGTTTTATCTTTCCAATTTAATATTATTAAATAAACTAAAATGATAAAAAAATAATGGTAGCTATGTTAATCAGATTTTAAAAAATATAATTAAATAATGATGTATTTATTGATTTGTCAATCTAAAATAAATAAAATAATTATGTTTAAAAAATTATTAGATAAGAATATTAAGTGAGGTAAAAACAAATTATGATAGAGTTTACAAAACTAATTAATTTAATTTTTCTAAAAGGTGGGAATTGGAACTTCAATATTTAAAAACCCTATTATTATGCTTTTTCTATTAAAAAAAACTATTATTATGTGTTTCCTATAAACTTCACAATAGTATGTTTTTAAAAACAAATCTGTGATAAAATAGATTTAAAAGGAACCACATTATTGAATGCATTTTTTTGTGATATTTGAAATTCTAATATTGACTATATAAAACCCACTATCCCCTTTAAAATTTGAGTTCAATAAGATAATTAGTAGGTAACTTGTTTTCAACTTCATTTGGTGTTAATATTATAAATACCTTTATACAAGGTAAAAGTGTATATTTCCACACATATGCCTTATAAAAGAAAGATAAGAGAGTGGGTTCCAAAAAGTGAATTAAATTAAGGAAAAAAATCCTTAAAACACAATGCACAAACAAATCTCAAGGTTTTAAAAGTTAGAAATCTAACCCTGAGGAATAGGCACACAAGTGGATTGCATACATGAGACCAAATGGTTCTATGTTCCTTGCCCTATATTGCAATACTTATTGTGCCAAGATAAACTATATGTTAAGGGATAAGGATCCCTACACATTAAGGGAGCCCTTTAAGATTACTATGAACATTAAGAGCTAATAAAGGAAAAATACATAAGATGAGTGAGATGATGGTTTTTCCTCAGGACAAATGATAGAGAAGAAAATCCCATGTGTTAAAAGATAAGCTAGATTAAGTGATGTGTGCTTTAAACTAATTGAGCTACAAGGTATATTGAAATGAAAAGGGTTTATCCAATGAAAGGTATAACTATGATAAGCAAGGAAAAAACCAATAGGTCAACCTCCTATAAATACCATTCTTTACACTTGCAAAAATTTTCTCAGAACAATAATATTTAGACATGTATATGTTCTAGAATGATAATGTAGGATTAGTTTGTTTCATGCTATAGTTAAAGAATTCCTCAAATGATTCTTTTATCCATTTCATAGGATTTTGTGAATGTTTATTGGATATAAGAGGATGATTAAATAAATACAATTGAATTCATTGGAATATAAGTATATAGTACTAAATCACTCCAAATTTGAATTTAAATTTTAAAAATTTAGGGGTCAAATCCATAGGTATAGGATCAATCTTGTACGTATGTGATTGGTTTAGGACATGGAAGTAATAGTATCTAGGTAGAGAATGAATTTGTAGATATGGGTGACAATAAAGGGGATAATAAAAGTTAGATATGCAATAATATGTGTGGACATTGATAACATGGAGCTAAGTGTAATAGAATGTATAAATAGAAACGAATAACATGATGGAAAAATGATTCCAAATTTATAGAAATGTATTCCATTTCGTCTTAGGTATCTAAGGTATGGGTTGTTCGGCCGCGGGGACACCCTAATGCATAATTTTTTTTTTGTAATAATTAATTTATTTATAATGAGAAATATATGTTTTAGAATATTTTATTTATGATATATAGTTAAATAATAATTAATCATTTTTATTAACAATTTAGAAATTAATAATAAATAAAGCTAAAGCTAACCCTAACCCTAACCCTACTAACTCCATGCTAACTCCAACCCTAACCCCACTGCTCATCTTAAATATAATCCTAAAGCTAACCCTAACCCTATTGCTCATCCCAAACACATTTTTAAGCTTAACCCTTTTTATATATTTTAGTATATTTAATATAAAAATTTAATGTAAGTTATAGTTAAGGGTCAAACATTTTTATTTTTATTTATGTAAGAATTATATTAATTTTTACATGTTTAAAGTTATTTTATTCTATTTATTTGAAAATTTATTTTATTAATTTTATATATTTTTAAATATATATGTGAACTCTATCGTAATTATTTTTTACTTTCACTTAATATCTAAGTTATCTAATAATTTTTTAAACATAATTGTTTTATTTAATTTAGATTGACAAATCAATAAATACATTATTATTTAATTATATTTTTAAAACCTAATTAACATTTAAATTTAACATTTTTATTGATTATTAGAATTGCTACTATATTCTCCACTTTAATATTATATTAATTTTTAATATATTATTTTCCATTTGAAATGAAATCTTGAATTAATTTTTGAAAATAAATAATGGTACTTATTAGTAGCGTACTGACAACTTAGATTTGGAGCCAATTCACATGCGGGCCCTGACTTTAATTAAACCCTTATTGAATTGTAACCCTAATTGATCCCTAACCCAAATTGAATACTAATTGAACCCTAACCCTAAGTTTTGATACAATTAGGGTTAGGTTTCAACGATACCTAGGGTTATGATTACAATTCAATTAGTGTTAGAGTTAGGGTTATAATACAAGTTCAATTAGGTTAGGGTTAGGGCTTAATTAGTGTTAGAGTTAGGGTTGCAATAATAAAATTTTCCATAATGATATGGAAAGGCATTCAATTGGATTCATATGCAGAAATAAGAATTGGTAATTAAGAATTCTCTAGAACTAAAGTTATGACAACAAATACAATCCTTAGCTTAATCATTTGTTCTTGTTACACAATAATTTCATTTCTAAATTTTTAAAACATAAATATTTTATAACTTTTTGTCATCAATAATTTCATTTCTAACTTTTTAAAACATAACTATTTTATAACATTTGGCAGAAACTTGGCTGCCGGCAGCTCTTGTTTATAAAAGATACACTTAATTTATAAGAATTAAACCAATTTATTTAATAGTTTAATATTCAAATATTTAATTATAATTATAATTCTTTTAATTTATATTTAATAATATTTATATAATAAAATGTGTTAAATTATAAACAAATTATACTTAATTTGAACTCTAAAATAATTTTTAAAAATTATATAAATTAAATTTAAATCGTTTCTAAATAATATAAAACATAGTAAATTTTTTTACTTTAACTCAAATAAAACTATTTTAACGATTTTTAATTAATCCTTTATATTATAAAACTAATATTTTAATTTCACAATTATTTTTTATAATTTTTTTGTTAAGTCAAAATAATTTATTAAAACACAATAATTAAATTAAATTAAATTAAATTACAAAAAGTTTACTATGTTTAATTATACCATGTTCGTATTAAATTTAATTTAGTAAAATGCCATTCTTTTTTAATTGTTTAAAACATGGTAAAAAATAAATAAATTTGTAAGTCAAATTTTTTTTTATTGCATTGCAGCTGTCTATAAATTTAGTGAAGAGTGCCGGACTTGGAGGTGATGGGACAGCTGCAGTAGGAAGTACGAAAACCGTTAGGAGAGGCTTGCAGGGTTTGCACGGGTGCAGCCATAGGATGGCCATCGATGCAAGCACGGGCACAGCAGGTTTGACCGTAGCAGAGGCTTGCAGGGTTTGCACGAGTGTAGCCATATGGCCATCGATGCCCGGTGCAAATTGTCTACATCGATGCCCGGTGCAAATTGTCACCTCTATAGCCTTTGCCGCTGTGTTTCCCTTATTATGTTTAGATCTATAGGTGGAAATTTTATTTAGTGGGTGTAAATTGGACTAACAATGCCAAATTGCCAATATAACCAACCATGGAAAAGATGAGCTTAGCGGGATAAAGAAAACCAACTAAAGCAAAAAAAAACTAAAAACAAAACTATTAATTAAAAATTATAGTAAAAAAATAATAATAATAATTCTAAATGACTTTCTACATTTCTTCAGTGTATCCATTGCACATTAAGGTGCAATTGCTAGTTATTTTTATTTTCCATTATCTTACTCTTGTTTGGTGTTCCCTTTTATTGAGTGTGACATTTTATTGTTTTATGTTATCTTACTTTTGACCGTTAAGTGTGAAATGTTTTCTATTATCTTACTTGATTTGTGCCCCATTTTGTTAAGTGTGACATTTTTTTGTTTTCTATTATCTTTGTTGGGTTTGGTGAAGCCCAAATTGACAAGATTCTCAAACATTTTCGATAAGGTTGTTTTTTGCCTCTAATGGGTGGGCGTCCAGAAGTAACATCTCTATGCTGGCAACTCTTTTTTTTTATTGAAACCAAGAAAGAAAGAACTAGTGTTTTTTTTTGGTTTAGGATGTTGACATTTTTCATATATATATTTTATTTATTATCTTATTCTGGTTGGGCCCAAGATGTGATATTTTTTACTTATATTTTTTATTTCTATTATTTTATTCTGGGTTGGGGACCCTTCTTTTTTAAGAGTGACATTTTTTACTTATTTTTTTTTGTTTTTATTATCTTATTTATGACTGATGCTCCCTTTTGTTAAGTGAGATTTTTATTTTTATTTTTCATTATCTTACTCTTGTTTGGTGTCCCCTTTCATTGAGTGTGACATTTTTTTGTTTTATGTTATCTTACTCTTGACTAGTGCCTCCTTTTGTTAAGTGTGATATTTTTTCCATTTATCTAGTATCTTACTCTTGACTGGTGCCCCTTTTGTTAAGTGTGAAATGTTTTCTATTATCTTACTCTTGATTTGTGCCCCCTTTTGTTAAGTGTGACATTTTTTTGTTTTCTATTATCTTATTCTTGTTTTTTAAATTGAATCAAAGCGATAAAAGAATGAAGCTACCAATAGATAGCTGAAAAAATAACATAACTACTGTGGAACAACAATAAAGTATAGGAACATTGCAGTCTACAAAGAATACAACCCAAAGGCTACCAAAACACATACAAGAGTAGCAAGATAAAATTACATAGTCAGAGAGGCTGCCAACACAAAATTACATGAGCTGCATGACAGAATTACATTGCTTAAACTCGTTGTTATATAGAGACTTCAGAAGTTGTTCTTTAACTTGTTGCAACTGAGTTGAGACTTTATCATTCTTCTATTATCTTATTCTCGATTGGTGCACTCTTTTATTGAGTGGCCTTTTTTAAATTTTTTGTTATCTTATTCTTGACTTGTACCCCCTTTCATTAAGTACTACATTTCTTTTGTTTTTTGTTATCTTACTCTTTAGTACCCCTTTTATTAAATGTAAAATTTTTATTTTCTACTATCTTACTCTTGACTTGTACCCCATTTTATTAAATATAACATTCTTTTTGTTTTTTTACTGTCTTACTCTAATTTGTATAAAAGTATGACGTGATTGAGCTGTGCTGGCTTTTATTCAGGAATATGACATTTTGTGCCTACCTTTGTCTTTCATAACTCACTTTTCATTACAAACGTGTCACTTTTTCCTTGGATCTTTTTCTTGAATTGAGTGGATACAGTATGAAATTTTCGACCTTCCAATCCTTGAAAAAACTGGCCTGGCTTAAACGTCACACACTAAGCTTTGACTGCTTAGTGTGGACGTGCCGTGGGGCCCACTGTTAACCGGTCATTCCAACATCCTATTTTTAGTGCCCATTTAACTTTTGTCTTTCCCGTTGCTTTCACTTGCCTCGGTTTCCGTTTACCTTAACAGTTCTGTTAACCGCTGCAGTCAGCAGTCAACCGCCCAGTTCCCGCCTATGATTCAAACTAAACTCAAAAACTGTTCCCGCGCTGCAAAGTTTGGTAGATGTTCGTACAGAGTTTGATCACATACAATAAAATAAAAGCTTCTCGTCGAATATTGTTATTGCAGAGGAAAGGCATGTGAAAATGCTTTGGCAGACATACAAAATCTAGAAGCATAGACAAGGGACGTGCCGATTGATAGCAGGATATACGCAAAATAGGTTTTTTGAAAGGCTTGGGGAACATTTAAGCAAACTCAACTGCAGTTGTAAAGCCAGACTCGGCAACCTTTGCTAGCAGCCTCCCTGCCTGTGCGAAAATGAGAACTTCAGAACAGGGTATGGACATCCATTCGAGGAATTTTTTTAGATGTTGTGGTTGCAACTACCTTGGTAGACATGTATGCAAAATGTGGAAGCATAGCCAAGGCATGTGAACTGTTTGACAAAATCCCTCAAAGAAATGTGGTCGAATGGACTACCATGATTGCAGGATATGCAGAATATGGAAGCATAGACAAGGGACGTGAACTCTTTAACAGAATGCTATGATGAAATGTGTAATCTTGGAATCCCCTGATTGCAGATTATTCACGAATTTTTCTTTTTTTTAAATGCTTTAGGAACTTTCAACCAAATGCAATTGGCAGGTAGGCTTCGTTGTAGGAGCTCGTCAGTACATTAGATTTCATTATTCTGTTCCTCGCCGCACAATGAAAGTATCTGCTCTGCTATGTATTGAAAATTTGATGAGATAATGTATGTAGAATAATGTAGTGTAATTGAGAGGGAAATAAATTTGGAAATTTATTATTAGGAATGTATAGTGTTTTGATGGCACCAGCTGAGGTCTCTTTTTTCTCTATGAAAATGAAGAAATATAAAACTTAAAGTTGTCTTTACAAATTGTTTATTCTCCAGTTCACAGCTTTGATGAGTCTTTGATATAGATCGATCCACAATAATCTTGGAGATCAAGTGTATCACATATAATTTGTACAAAATGACTTTCATAAGTTAACCAAATTTGAAGAAATAAATTTATCTCTATATGAAAGGTTCATCAGAGAGTTAAAAAGTGTAAGTATAAGCACATTGTTCAACCAAAAATAATTTTATTTTGGTGAGGTTAAACTGGTTAACATTGTAGACAAGTGAGACCTTTCTTTGGGTCGGAATTATTTTCCTATCTATAGAATCATGCTTAAAGAAATTAGTTTGTTATAAGAGATGGTAAGGAGAATAGGGTTGGATTTAATCAGAGAGGTTTGTTAGTTAACAATAATAATGTATAGATAATTTATATTTGGTATACATTTAAGTGATTTTAAAAAAATGTCTTAAAAATAATAAAATATTGCATTTATAATTGATAAATGTATTAATTTATAGTAAAGTTTTAATGTTAATAATTCGAAGAGTTTGTGTTTTATTTTATTAAACAATCTATGTTAAAAGTACCATTCTATTTTATATTGTTAATTCTATTAAATTTACTTAAATAAATAGATTATTTTTCATACATAAGTGAAACATATATAGGAATTACAAAAGTGTTGTTGAACATATTTATAATTCTTATTCATCAATATTCTCATTTATAATGCTACATGTATATTTATATAGAATGGTTACATTTTCTAGTGTATTTTGAAAGTTTCAATCTTGTATTATGTTGGCTCTTAATGATTGCATCTCCATTCTTATAAAGAAGCCATTTAATGTCAAGACAACATAAACAGATAAGTCATGACATAAAGGGTAAGATCATCATCAAAGAAATAATTGTACTAGGACAATTGATAAGAGTCATTAAGTTTTTTCCTCTTTGAACACTACCAAGCCTAGGAGGGTGTTTTCATGATGATTTTAGATAAGACAGAGAAGGGGAAATAATAAGTTACAATCCATCTATCGACAAACCACACCACATAACAACCAAAATTAAAACTGTTTGACCTTAATTAGGTAGATAATAGTAGGTATGTACATGCAACAATTGATGTGAAATAATTTTATACCTTTTAAGATGAGTAATCTTAATTGAACAATGTACATATGAAATTTACAAATTACACTAGCATGATCCTTTTAAGATGCTTTGACTTGAATTCAACTAGAATATATAAAAATATAATACTGAATTATATTGGTGAATAAGATGTATCAACTAATTCTAAACTACCAAACACAACTAAAAGAAATGTGTTTTATTTTTTTTTGTCATTTTCTATTCATAATTAGTTCCTATTTCATTGAGAAATAGCATCAAGGATGAAACAATGCAATAATTTGTGTAAACTGGAAATGAGAACTATATTGTGTATTTCTCATTTCAATATAATGCACAAATTTTTGAATCATCACAAAGTTTAGGTTTAATTTAAAATACACAATATTTCACAGATACCCCACTTGTTTTAAAAAGAGTGAATTGTAAGATATTGCGATGACTTACAATGTTTTGACACTAACAAGTCCTCAAACAAGAATCTTCCAAAAATGACATGAGGAGCCATGATGCATTCTCATAACTTCCTAAAATACCTTAGTCCACTAGGGAGACACCTAAAATATGGTGAGGAAAATCCATTACTACAACTTTTCCAAGTCAACATACAAATGAGTAAGTCTACCAAAAATAAAAATACTATAGCCCAATAAATTTTACATCTTATCACCATGTATTTGTACCATTCACCTCTCTCCCACTCTTAGCATATGGGTGTAGATTATAAACTTGGAATTTCATGTCAAATCAAAAAAATCCCTATCTTCTCAACACTCTACACTAGACATTCATTTACACAAGGGATTAGATCTATTAAAAATAAAATTGAGAGTAGATATATAGGGGATAATATCTTTCAAAATAAACAAACAATTCTAAAAAAAATCCAAGCATGTACATGTATTAGTTTCCTTTCCTTCATGCATAATAAATCTACCCAACCTGACTTTCCATTCTTATAAACATATGTTATTTTGAAGAAAAGGATAATACAATTATAATGCACCAAATCAAAAACATTGTGCAAGGAGGGAGAAAGGAGAAGGCATCATTCTAGTTATACCATGTCATATGCTAGCATATAATAAAATATGTTTCCTACATGAATAAGGCAAGGCCACAAAATATCATTTTTAACTATCTTGTATTAGATAATATATTAATATTTAATATATTTATATTCAATAAGACATCATATTTTATGCATATTAAATATATCCTTAGTACAAGAACCAACATGAAACAATTGAGTAAATATTTATTTCTTGTTGCTGCTCACACAAATGCAAGGAAGAAACTATAAAATAGGGAATTTTATATTATAAAAAAATTGTATATTCTTTTATATCCACACTTTACATGTGTTTGATAAGACTAGAAATAGGGGATATGGGATGCCATAGTTATATTTTAAACATGATGGTTTTCCTTCACTTGATGAGAGCTAATGTTATATTAATGGCCACGACAAATTGCCATATCATATACAAATCATCTATATTGATATAAGTAACATTTATGGATTTGGTAGGGTTGTCCAAACCATCCAAACTTGTGTACATCCATACACACATAATGTCTCTTTACATACTAAATAAAAACCTAAAACAAGGAAAAAATGCATTTTAAAATTTCCATATAAAATAAATTCCTCTATGATGTACCTAGCTTAGGTGAGCCCTCAATTTTAAAATCCATCTCATAAGCCAACCCACCAATAATAACTTATATATAGCTACATCACTATAAATTATCAATATTTTTTTCCTTCTAGTAAACTACCTAGTTCATGGACCACATGATGATGAATTTAAAAAGAACGAGTAATAAATAAGGCAATTTGATACACGAAAAAAAATAGCAACAAAGAATTGTAAACTAAAATTATATAAATGCATATGCAAAAAATAGGGGATCAATTTAGTTTGACAAAAACATATATGGGGTTATGAAAGTTGAAATAAAAGGTTGACAACAAATTGAGAGTCTTAGGATGACAAGGGGATACATGGTGTAAGAAAAAGAAATGGAGCCAAAACCATGGAGAATCCAACATATTCAATTCTAATAATTTCCAGTCTTCTATGTCAAGTTATTCTAGACTATTGATATTTTTAAAAGCTCATGTATAGACTAACTATATTCATCAAATGCTTTATATGGATTCTACCAAAAATAGTCTAGGTGGAGCTACCCCTCAAGCAATCTTTGGAGATGGTAGATCAAGCTTGATTCCAACTCACTCCCTTAAGCTTGAATTTCCAAATTAGCGATGCCCAAACTATATCTCAATTTCTAAAAATAATTTATTTCCAATAGCTTTATAAAATGTTTGTGAATTGCTTCTTTCACATGAAAAAATTAAAATTAATTTTTTCACT
This sequence comes from Sequoia sempervirens, assembly GCA_007258455.2. Classification (NCBI taxonomy): domain Eukaryota; kingdom Viridiplantae; phylum Streptophyta; class Pinopsida; order Cupressales; family Cupressaceae; genus Sequoia; species Sequoia sempervirens. The sequence continues at coordinate 39,180 of VDFB02370304.1, read as the reverse complement.
TGTAGCTATTTATTTAATTAAATTATATTTGATATCAATCTAATTGGATTGACCATGTTATATAGGATTTTTAAATAATAAATTGGAACAATTATGTTGTCACAAGATTTTCTCATCCAATTAAGTCTAATAATACTTAAATCTCATCCAAATTTATTGGAAATCTATTGAAATTACAACCACATTCTTGGCCTAAAATATAAGAGAAATACAATGGGTTGTTTGGAATACCATGATACTACTCCCAAACTAAAATAAAAAACATATTTGGAAGTGCTCTTCCTATTACCAATGCTACTTTCTTAGTTATCTTATAGCCAATTAAGTTTAAATTATTTTAAAATTTAAAATATAAAATTCCATGATTTTTAGTGCCATTGACATTTTTCAAGATTATTTTTCTTTCTTGCAAGTGAATGTATTTTAGTTTTCTCATGCACTTGGGGATTAAACTCACTACATAAATTATATTAGGCCTTGTAGCTATCTAATACAACATACTTACAATTAATATTTTATAGAATGTTGGTTTACATTGTTGTTACAACCATCTTTTCTTATTCTTTACTCTATTTAAACTAGTGCATATGAGTTGGTTTACTACTCAACATTCTAAATCTCTTCAATACATCATAAATGCATACACATATAAGTTATAAAAAAATACACTAGTAATTTATTTAACTTCTATAACAAGAAAACATTTCATCAATCCTAAATCTACCATCTTAAATTCTTTCTTCAATACTAATCTATAATTTTCAATTAACAAATTTTAATTTGTTGTAAAAATTAAATCATCTACATACAAAAAAAAAACTATTATAAAATTTCACATTATTTTTCTAGTTTGGTGGATAGTGTGGGGTTCAATGCCACTCTTGTCAAAACCATTGCTTAAAATGCATGTTTATGAAGTTATACCAAGCCCTACCTACTTGTTTGAGCTTATATAACACAATTTTCATCTTATAGAATTTATTTTCTTGAACCAAAAATATCATAGCCAATTGGATACTCAACATAAACCTCTTCTTCTAACTCATAATTTAAAAAATATGGATTTTATATCCATTTGATACACATTCCAATTGTGTTGAGCTACTATTAGTAAAAATTCTCTTTAATTGTGTTGGGCTACTATTGCTAAAATTTCTCTTTAATTTCTCTTTAATTTTTCTCAGTCTTATAATATCCGCATACATAACATTGAAACATTTTTGTTACATATATGGATTCTTCAAAACTAATTAGATCAACTTCCAAAAATAAAGGAAAAATTAGTAAAATTGTCATTTTCTTCTTCATTTTTTGTTGCCTTACATAGTTTATCTTGAGTTTCTTGTCTTCCTTGACATCAGAATTGGTATTCCTCTTGTGTTTGGCGATGTTATTAATGGTGAAAATGAGATACTAGTTGTGGTGGATGTATTGCTAGGTATAGGGAAATTTTGTTACACAGTTTCCATTAAAATATTTTATTTCAATACCTTTTAATTTCTTCTAGTCATTAATCCATTCTCCTTGTCATGATTCATCTTCATAGAAAATAACATATTTGAAAATTGTAGATTCTTTGATAATTGCATTATATAGTTAGCCTAGGAGATTCAATTCTAAAGTAATACTTTATCACATGCATGCATATTGGGGTTTTCTAAATGTATAAAATATAACCAAATATATCACTTTTATATTATGAATAGGGGATCTAATTTCATAAATTTGATTAAGTAGGTATTAGGGGTTAGAAATCATATATGTAGAAGGTAATAGGTTGTTTATAAATGACATTCCAAATACTCTATATGTCACTTTGCAAAGGTCAATTAGAAGAAATCCTATTTATTAGTCTAGTTTTTTCTTGGATTGTGAAGCTATATTATTTTTACAACTCATGTTCTTGTGTGTGTGAATGCCTCATAAATCCTAAGATATTTTCTTAATTCCAACCCTAATAATGAACAAAGGAAACTATGATCACACCAAGGTCATGCAAATTCAATAAAAATCTTACCAAGTTTCCTAGAACTAATCATTAGGGAACTTTTGGTAATGTTATGACCATAGCACAAAGAATCAACATGTATAGATCTAAAATCCTTCCACTATAATTTAGATTAATATTTATACTATAATTGCGATACTATTATTAGGGGAGTTTGTTTTAATAGAAGCGGGAAGGGCCTAAACCCATTACAAAGAAGTCATTGAGGCATGCGAGAGGAGTCTCACAAAGAGTAGGACAACAAAAAAAAAAAGGACGAGACTCACCAGTAGTGAGATTGGAAAGAATATCGAACAAAACAAGTGTCCCAAGAAGAGAGACATGAAACAACAATGAAGAAGAGAACAACATAGACCAACAATATTTTTGACCGGAGTATGGAACCAGAAACAAGCTTTTGGAAGGACCCAAAAACATTGACAAAGATAATCAAGGTAGTTTGAAACAATCATATTAGGGTTTTTTCTCCCAAACACCAAGCCTAGAGAAAATATTAACAATGTTGGGAAACTCCCAACCAACTTTAGTACAAACACCAAATCAAGAAAAAATAAAAATTATTCTAGATTTTGTGACATTATCAATGGTAACAAATTGACCAATAGCATCAGCTATACCACGAATGATAATTTTATCCCAAAAATCTAAAGGGAGCTCTAGGAGATGAACCCAAACAAGAACTAAGTTGGTCTTGGTAGCATCAAACCAACAAACTAATTTTGAATGTAAGGAAAGGATTTACCCAAAAACTAGGGTCCACCTAACAGAACATGAGAGTAGTCCACAATGGAGTTGAAGGAGAATAAAAGGAATGCATTCCTCAAAGCCTTCACCCTCAACAAAACAAAACCACACCAACAAATAGATTCCCAACAATGAATTATCAATGTTCAGTCTTTGACCCAAAAATCTCCTAATGAGAATATGTTGTAGGAAAGTAGAGGTTTTGTCCACCCACTCATTAGGCTAAAAAAGGATAGGAAGAGGTTGAGGAACGAACTCCTCAACACTACACTCCAATTTACTACAGGGAGGATAAGACACTCTCTTAGTAATAATAGGAATGACGACTTCACCCAAAGAAGGCGATATGGAACAAAGGTCTCGATTGGGATAGAGAGGGCACACTCTCCACTTCACACATGTCAATAGTAGAAGGCATTGGACAGGAAGATGAGGCAAGAAGATTTATCTTCAAACCCACCTCAAGCAAAGGATTCTTGGGTGGGGTAGAAGAAAGGCCCTCTTGAAAGACAACCTATTCATAATTAGAGAAAGCTCAATAGATCCCAACCCAAAAACACCACATGCTTATCAACAATTGAACATTAGGCTTCTAGCCACATAGCCAGAAGAGGAACATCCTCACTAGCATCCACCAAATCACTTGTAGAAGACATAGACCCCATACATTGCTTTGTAATATGATCCTCCATAAGAATCTTTGAGGGGAGATTCTAAGAGAAACACTCCTCAAGAGAGCCACCCCTCACATCAACTTCAATAAGGGTACCAAGGCTAGCATAGGAACCCAAGCTCACAACACAAGGGAAGGCACTAGGCACAATGACGAGGGCTTCAATCTTAGGAATGAATGCAAAGGCTATCACCACCACCACAAGGGTAAGGGGATTAAAAAGGGCACTAACCCACACGTAGGAAGCTAACTCTTGCTCAACAACACCTTCTCCATCTTTTAACTCATCATTGCCCTCACCACCATCCACAAAATCTCCAAAGCCTTCACCTCTATTGTCCCACCATTTATGGTTTTTGCACCCTTCATCTCCATCATTAAGATGTCTATGGGTGATCATTAATTTTGTGTGGTGACTATCAGGGCGTTTGTTGCTAGAGATATTTATATATTAAAAAATATAAAAAATATTACTTAACTTTGGATTATTTGGATGCTTTTTTTATTAATTATTATAACTAGAGAAGATATTTATTTTTTGTAAGACCTACATCTATCTTCATTTCAAACTTACCCTTCTCAATAATAGTGGTAATTAATCAAAGCTTATAGGTGTATTAAGAAGAGCTTAGGATTCAAGGGTTGGATTTAAGATGAAGTTGGATAAGGTTATTGGAAAGAAACTCTTGAAAGATGGAATTGGAGGCTTTTCTAGCTTCATCTAATTAGTATTAGGTTGTCAAAAAAGGGAGATAGTAAGTTTAGATGAGGAGAAAGATAATTTTAGTTACTTTAGTTGATTGTTTGATCAAGGTTGGGTTAAGGAGAAAATTATAAGTTATTGGTGTTCTTTGTAGAATTATTGGTTTCCTAAGAAGAGAATGAGGCTAAACACATAGAGACATTAGAGGCCAACGAGGAGATGGCCTTAAAATGATCTATCACCTATGTACAATCATACAAAGTGGTACAAAGTGTTATAAAAGTTGAATATTTGTGCAAAAGATTTTGATTCTGATGCTTTGCAAAAATATTCCTAACAAACACCCTCTTGATATCAAAGACTCATCAAAGTTGTGAACTGGAGAATAAGCGTCTTGTAAAGACAACTTTAAGTTTTATATTTCTTCATTTTCACAGAGAAAAAAAGAGACCCTCAGCTGGTGCCATCAAACACACTATACATTCATAATAATAAATTTCCAAATTTATTTCCCTCTCAATTAGACTACATTATTCGACATGCATTATCTCAGCAAATTTTCTAACACATAGGAGAACAAATACTTCCATTGTGCAGCGAAGAACAGAATAATGAAAGCCAATGTACTGACGAGCTCCTGCAACCAAGCCTACCTGCCAATTGCATTTCATCGAGGCATTTTGTTAAACAGTTCACGTGCCTTGTCTATGCTTCCATATTCTGTGTATCCTGCAATCACGGCAATTCATTTGACCACATTTCTTTGAGGGATTTTGTCAAACAGTTCACATGCCTTTGCTATGCTTCCACATTTTGCATACGTGTCTACCAAGGCAGTTGCAATCACAACATCTGAAAAAATTCCTCGAATGGATGTCCATACCTTGTTCTGAAGCTCTCATCTTTGCACAGGCAGGGAGGCTGCTGGCAAAGGTTGCCGAGTCTGGCTTTACAACTACAGTTGCATTTGCTTGAATGTTCCCCAAGCCTTTCAAAAAACCTATTTTGCGTGTAGCCTGCTATCTGGCATTCCATCCACATTTATGTCAGGCATTCGGCATGTCCCTTGTCTATGCTTCCAGATTTTGTATGTCTGCCAGAGCATTTTCACATGCCTTTCCTCTGCAATAACAATATTCCACAAGAAGCTTTTATTTTATTGTATGTGATAAAACTCTGTACGAACATCTATTAAACTTTGTAGCGCGGGAACAGTTTTTGAGTATGGTTTGAATCATAGGCGGGAACTGGGCGGTTGAATGCTGACTGCAGCGGTTAACAGAACTGCTAAGGTAAACGGAAACGGAGGCAGGTGAAGGCAACGGGAAAGGCAAAAGTAAAATGGGCAGTAAAAACGGGATGCTGGAATGACCGGTTAACAGTGGGCCCCACGGCACGTCCACTCTAAGCAGTCAAAGCTTAGTGTGTGACGTTTAAGCCAGGCCGAAAAAACCTATATATACAGGCATAAGCACACGACGGCTATAAACTTTCTCCCATTTTTCTAAGTATCTTTTCTAGCATGGGAAATATCATTTCTTCCCATTCTCCACCCCCGCTATCTGATGCCAGTCCCTCTATCCATTATCTTGTTCCCATTACTGCATATCAGATTTTCATTAATCACTGCGGAAAGGACACAAAGCAGTTTCTTGCAAGTATCCTATATCATAATCTTCAGAATAGAGGATTTAAAGTGTTTTTGGACAAAAATTCTTTACGAGCGGGGCAATACATACCCCAAGCTATAACTTGCGCTATACGCACTGCGTCAGTTCATTGTTGTAATCCTGTCTCCTAGCTATGCTCAATCCGAGCGGTGCCTTGATGAATTACTTTCGATCATTCAAACCGGAGCTCCAATTGTCCCCGTGTTTTGGGAAATTCGACCTTCTGACGTTCAAATGGAGTAGAAAACTGGAGTGTGCGCCAGAGCTTTCCAAATGCATAAACAGGCTGGAAAATTCGATAGTCGAACGCTTGAGAAATGGAAAGATGCTCTGCGCTGGGTTTCACTCCTGGAAGGATTTATTATTGAAGGGTAAAACGCATTTTAAGTTTTATTTTGCTTTGTTTTATTTTATTTTTATTGGGCTGGAACATGGCTTTCATAACATATTATTCCTCTACTGTTTGAGTGATCAAGGAGAGATGGTGGAGAAAATCACAGCCTGTGTGGGTGAATATATTGAAATGGCAAAATGCCAAGGCAAAACATTTGGAGGAGCCGCTTAATTTGAGAAGGGTGTGGGGTGTCTCTAATCTTGTTTTATAACAATCGTAGTTAATATTTGTACATCTTTATGAAGGATAAGCAGAAGTGCTCTATATTTTGTAAGTTGTTATTTTAGCTTAAGGGGTGATTTCGATTAATGTAAGTTTTTATTGTGGAGTTCTTAAAATTTTCAGTTATGGTTTTCAATCTTTTATTGTTGAATATGATGTAATGTGAATTATTAAGTTATTAATTACTCAATGATCTTAGAGTTTATTATTAATTTTATTAATGTTTGGAAGGAATTAAAATTAATCTCGTTTATATAAATTACTTGCAAGAGTCATATTTATAAAATTCTTTAATATTGAAAATTGATTTATCTTAAATAAAGTTTATTAGTCGATAGGTTACATATAGTGTGAGATTTGAGTATGAAACAAGTCTCACACCTGCAAATTACTATTGAATTGTCAGAAAACAAGTTTCAGCTGCCATTTAAGGGTAAACTACCTGTCATTTAATGGTAAAAGCCTCTAAAATATCAAGTAAAAACATTCAAAATCTCACTTCTCACTTATCACACAAAGGCAAGATAAATACTAGATAAAAGCCTTCAAAATCTCACTTATCACATTCTATTTCTATTTGCAATATTTTTTTGTCAATTTGATGACAACTTTCTTTTTTCATTTGCATTGTTTTATGTTATAAATTTGTATGCAAACATTTCATAAGCAGATAATACTTGTTTTATGTTATCAATTTGTATACAAACATTTCATAATCAAATAATACTTAATTTATTTAGGAAAAACTCTAAATTTGAGTAAGTTTATTTTCTTCCATTTTTTAACACTTATTATTACATTAATGATATCAGATTTCCACAATCTATATTGTATTTGTTCAAAGATTTATAGATTTAATTATGTACAATTTTTTGCATCAATCTTCAATTTCATCATCCCAAAATTTTTTTTCATCAATTTGAGATACCTATTATGAATTTTATATAATCCTTGACCCTCCTTCAGTCTAAGTGCTACTTACTAGCACTTGCACCAGGAGGGGTGCAAGGGTTACGCCGATAGGAAATTATTTGCTTATAGTAACAAGAAGAAGTAATACCAATTTTGAAACCAAACTAAGGACATAAACACATTGTTCTTATAAACTTAAGATTATTCAAAAACCACATTTTCACAGGCCCAAAAATCAATCTATTGACAGTAAACGAAAAGTGGGTTGGAAAATATTCTTATAATGTACCAGTGTGACATTAAGGAAATTTTAAATGAAACTACAATAAGATCGTATGAATTATTTCCTTAAATAAATTGTTGTGTTATAGCAAATGACAAAATTCCATTACAATATTTCTACACGGTGCACAATTAAATTTAATCTTGCTGATTTTGTTATTTTTTTTAATGAAAGTTCCCTCTACCCTTTGCCTCAGAAAGAAATAGGATGTGCTCAATGTAAACAAATATAACACATAGTATAAGCTAAATGTGATCCCCAGGCAATGATGGGAAGTACATATCAATCAAGTTTAATCAAACTTTTGTCTGTAACATATATAAGTTGGTTATGGTTAAAGGGATCCCTGGGAAATGATGAGAAGTATATATCAATCAAGCTTAATCAAACTTATGTCTGTTACACATATAATGCTTAAAATGTAATTTTCTGAATGGCATTTTTTAAATTTTATAAATTTGGTGTCATCAATTTAGTTTATAATAAGAGATGCAAACGAGTAACAAAAGAATGATTGAGAGAAGGCCAGAAAACTTATGAAGTAAATAAAGAACACTAAAAAAATGAACTATTCCCCCAACACAAGTAGCAAGTGTTAAGCCATCACTTGATAGTGTCAAGAGGGAGACATCGTGCTTGCATCTTCAACTGTCAATACTTTATGTGAATTATCTTTCAAATCCTCTACACCATATTTGAAACACCAATATACATATTAAGAATCAGCAAGGGCCATAGAAATTGAAAGCATAAAATAAAACCCTTAGGCATAACCAAAAGCAATAGAAACTTAAATAACTTAAGGTGAAGCTATTACAGACAAAATTTCCCTTGGCACTATATAAGAAATGAATTACAGTATTATAAACTACAAAGCATTTTCTGAACTAACTGTTGAGAAACTTCTTACCTTAAGCCACATCTATCGCAGACAACATTTCCATCAGCCAAGGAAGAAGGCTAGCCATTGCTCTGGACAATCTGCATTATAATAGTTTTAAGGCATTCTGCAAACTGCATTGTGGACGTGTAGACAGGAAATGCAAATCAGTTCTATTATAGCCCTTAAAAATGACTAAAATAAGGTAATTTCATCTACAACTTGTAATGTTGATGGAAAAATGACAAATAAATAGAATGCCAAAAGGAAATTACCAGAAAATCCAAAAACTGCATAAGCAATTTTAATTCAGATTAGAAAAACAAATCTTGTTATTTTGACATCACTCGAAGCAAAAAGCAGTAGAATGTGCTCAAAACAAAGTATATATTTACAAAATAGGCATATCTGCAACTAAAAACAAATCAAATCAGAAAATCCAAAAATAGCCTAGCACAAACGTTTTTAAGACAATTTAGAAAAAATCCAATGAGTTTGGCATCGCTAGAAGCACAAAATTGTAATTCATGCACAAAATAAAGTAATATGTTTACAAAGTAGGTGTGAGTCAAACCAAGAGAATATCTTAAGCAAATAAGATTGGAAAAATTAGAAACTGTACAAATAATTTCCAGCCAAATTAGAAAAGAAATCAAATTAGAAAATAAATCACAACTTTGGTATCACTCAGAGCAATAGGCAGTTAACCATGCACAAAATGATATAATATGTTTACAAAATAGGCTTGTGCATGTTCACTGAAGTCATGATTTTGAGTTATCAAATAAAAAATTACAAATTATGCACCCTGATGCAAAGAAAACTAGAGTCTACCCAAATGAGATACAACACGCACAACCTGCTCGGAAATTTTCAAAATACTAAACGATTAAGAAAGGAATTTCTCTTAGTCACATAGAGATGAGAACATGGACTTGTGCCAATTAGATAGCCAAAATTCTACACAAAGAAATGTAATAAACATATTTGTAGTAAACATTAAATCAAGATAAACAAGTGGACAAAAGATAAATCAGTACTTGCAAGAATAATCCATAACTAAAATTTCTTGACTTATAAAATATGTACCAACTATGTTCCTCAGCAAAGGAGGAACACGAGCTATGAATTGACGCAAATTTTCTCTTACCGTTCCCCATTGGCTAGTGATATCTTACTATTATGAAACTTATGAGTGATTTGAAATTAGGCTTCCAAGTTAGATGTCTATTTATAAGTTTTTTAAGCGCTTACAGTTAGGGTTTGTGGCATGCAAATTGAAAACACTTTTTGATTTAAAATATCAATTTTTTTTACAGTCATGGGGGACACCTGGAAGTCCATGAAATGGATGGGAGACTTCTTGGAGTTCCCCTGAACATTTCGATGATGTCCCGAGGTCCCCACACTGTCCCCAAACTAAGGGGCATCCCAAAAACATCCCCTCCTTGAGTGGGATGTCCCAGAAATGTCCCCAAGTCTTGAGCAGCAGTTGCAGGAGGGGTGGCGACGTCCACTCCATGTCCACGTCACATAAACATATGGCTTTTGGGTGGCGGGTGGGAAGATGCATCCCCATCGAACAATGACACATAACCCTTGAACTACTGAAATATGTGAGAACCCGGAATGGAAAATTATCACACTAAATTAATTAAAATTCAAGAGTATTGTGTATGGCTAAATTTTAATTAACAGGTTTTTTTGTTTTTTTAAATGAATCCCTAATGCTGAATGGCCAGTGGCAATTAGCTACGCATCCTCTGAAACCGTACAAAAACCTGTGCCAAATGCAAATGACATTCAAAGCAATCCATTTAAAATCTACTTTTTAAATCTAAACCTAAATCCATGCCCAAAAACAAATGCTTGCATCCTAAAAGGTATAAAGTCTATTCGAATCTGCAAAAGTCAGAAAGTTGGTAACAATACCCCACATTGATGCTCAAATAAGTGCCAATCTTAAACAAGTGAGAGCTTATACATCACGCGACTGTACACCCCAAGATAATTGTTCTCAAGGAATTGAAGGCCTCTGACATAGAATTTCAATCTTTGTTGTTTTGTAGACCTCCAATGCTATTACGACAGCCTCCATTGTGGGAAAAGGTGTACTAAAAGATTTTTAATGTCAATTTGCCCCAGCCAATGGACAAACATATCATATTTGTTAATATACTCCAATTATAGGGATAATGATAGAATAATGCTGAACGAAACATAACACATGGGAAAAGAGGTTGAGAAAGGGACTTGCCTTTCACCGGTTGAGGGCGAAAATGCTGAAGGAAAACCTGGAAATGGTTTTTGCAATCTCCAAAACTAACACTGAAATCCCCTCCACGCATTAAATGTTTGTTAATTCATCCCAAAACAAGAGGATAAACAATCTCAGAGAGCAATTACTCTATACGGGCTCAAATTCTCCGAGTTGCCTCTATCTCGAGACATACTGTCGTATGGGTTTATCTCGAGACATAATTTGAGCTTTGGAAACAAGGGCGTAGCTTCCGAAGGAATGCTTGGAATAAGAACTTTTGGAAGGAAATTTTTTGATCTAGCCATAAATATAAGAGAAGCTGGGGGAAGCAGAGGTGGGGCGGGGGGGAGAGTGGTGGGGTTTCAACCCCACGCACAGGTCTTCATTAAAGCCTGTTGAAGCTTGACGAATTGAGGCCTGTATCTTTTTTGTATGAGCAGGGAGATTACAGCTGATGCTGATATACACAGGCTTGCTTTCTATAAGCGCTGTAGATATCGCGTGGTCAATAAGCTCGTTGTCATCATCCAAATTGTTCACAATCACCTAAAAACACACAAAAAAAGAACAGGGTTCAGTTTTGGGAAAGAGAAATCCGAAACAGGAAAAAGCAGTGGAAAATGATTGCAAGAGCAGAAGGGTACCTGAGCGCATGTTACAGTCTGAAAGCAGTGATACTGTTGCGTAAAGTCTGGAAGGCCAATGGTATGATGTAGAATACGGTTGGTGCCATAGTTGTTGGGGTTAGGGCCCCCGACGATGCATATGACCGGAAGATTCTCGCTGTAAGCCCCTGCAATGGTGTTGATCACAGAGAGACAGCCAAAAGTGAAGGTGACAACGCAGGCTCCCACTCCTTTGGAGCGCGCATAGCCATCCACCATTGCAGCACCCCACCAAACAATCTCCCCTACAGTCACCGATTCAATCAATAAATGAAGAAGATGAAAATAATAGGGTTTTAGGGCTCACGTAAGATGAAAATCCCATTCCATTTGGATCTGCATATTAAATGCGAGTCAAAAATCTGATTTAGAAGATCTGTAAATTAAATGCAAGATAGTGAGGAACCGACGATCAGATTGTATGACGGCAAGCTGAAATTGTTTCACGGGAGCGGGTTACCGGGCGTGAGACAGGGTTCGGCTGAAACCTCATTCAATATATAGCCTATCGTCTAATTATTGTCTGTACGATCTATTCTCTGCTCTAGTTTAGGAAGGTCAACTAAACAATTACTATTATAAGAGGGTGGGGCCATTCGAATTTACGGCCTCGTCTTAGTACAGAACACGTCAGCCCATTCCACTTTAGGACCTTCACCTTTTACGTCTAGGCGGGGCGGGTTCGAACTTCGGATAGATGCATCGGGCGTTGAGAGGAAGGACAAGTAGTCAAATGCGCACAGGGAGCCGATCTCCTTTCGTTAGTTGCTGGTTTCTTCTGAGCCTTTTCTATGCAACGCGCAGTAATTATCTTTTATTCTTCTTTGAAGCCTGCAAAAGCGGGATTCAAATTTCCTGTGATTGCACCATTTACTCTAATATGTGGTAAGCCGCACGTTGTAGATCTCCAGATTGTTTCCTTGCTATGGGTTATCTAGGATTTGCGGCACATCATTATGGCTATAAATGGAATGGGGAATCCGGAGAAAATCTAGACAAGAGATAAAAGATGCATTTCTATTTAGGATTTCTACCAGCCTCTGTTTCAGTTGTGGACAATGATAATACTGCTATTTGATGGAAGCAGCAGGTATAACACCTGTTTTTGTATTTTTCTCGTTGGAATATATGTTTATAAATTATGAAATGTTGGGAATCAGTTTTTAATTCAGTGGTTTCGTCGTTTTCTTGCTCTGGATCTACGTAAAACACAAATGGCGTGGTGTTTTAGTCTTGAATCATCCATATCACGTTTTTGATTTTGTAGATTAGGATTCGGAGAAATTTTAAATTTTTCATATCAAAGGGTTTTCATCGAGTTATGAAGAATGACCACTCTGAGATATATTGAAATATGCTTAGTTCGAATTTTCTGACAAATAAACAGTTTCTGTAGGAATTATTGGGCACTCTATTCCAGGTAACTGTTAATTGGGGAGGGCAAACCCTATTCTGGATATGCAGAGCAGCAGAGGTGAGACTATTATACCGACTTTTATTACTTGGCGAGATCTTTCTGCTTCTGCATTTTGTTTTAAGGCTATTGGTTTGTATTAACCACTGAATAATTATTAAGGAAGAATTTCTTCTGGTAAGTTTTTGCATTTTTCGCAGTCTGGTGTCTGTGTGCATCTTACACGCTTTACTTACAGTATAAGGTCCTAAAAAATAAGTTCCTTACAAAAAGTTTGTTTTATTTTTGGTTGAGACTCAAATTCAAAGTATTTGGTTTTGAGTTTGGAATTTAAGATGAAAAATATCGGATAGTCTGCCGAATCAGTTGCCTATCTCTCTTTAGTAGTTAACATCGATCACCACTAGTGTGGATCACGCAACTATCCTTTTTATTTTCTTTTTCAAATTTTTAAAATGTATATTAAGTAGAACTGTCTAAACTAGCGAGGTCAAACTGAACTTCAAATTGTGTTCCTCTTAGCAGGGACTGCTCAGAGAGTTTTAGAGAATTGTACAGTGAAACAATTTCTGGAAAACACTGTTTTTTTGCCTCTGCACCTGTTTTTAGGGTTCTCCATATCACTTTACCAGTGAATAATTTTAACCCTGCAGATAAATTGCAATTTGTCAGATACCATCGTTAAATCTATGAGCAGCAATTGCTAACATATGGCTCCTAGCACCAGCCAGAATTATATTTTTCGTAAAACAATATCTACTAATTTCGAGTTAAAGATTTTGAAATTTGCAGTTGCTCAAATTTTTATGTCTCGGGAGATTACCCGTAAGCTTGCAGCATAATAACAGGGCCTGCAGCCGTCCCCATTGAAGCCCAATATAAGTCCAACCAGATTTGAACCTAGACCTTGGCTGAACATAGCTTAAAGTCTTTTCCTAATCTGTGCGCTGGGGCCTTATAATGTTCAGCTATAACTTTCGGTTATTAAATTATATTTGAATAGAGTAATTCCTCCATCAGCGCTCACAATTGGCCCTAGCAGTGTAGATGTAAATGATAAGGACTTTTTTCAACCACGCTGGTTTTAATGTTTCTAAACTTCTATATATCTATGTACATCACAGTGTTTGTAGAACCTAGATTTTTGAATAGGTGATATAATGTATTTCAGTTCCTTAACATTAGAGATAAATTTTAGATCACAAATTGACAGACATGACTTTCCAGAATTTGAGTTTTTAACAAAGATAATGAATTTTGGCTCTGCTGTGCACAGGGGGCCCTCAATAGTAGAGATTCTTGAGAGGTATTGGCTCCCTTTTCATCGAGAGGTTCTTGAAATGTATTGACCCCTTTTCATCTAGGTACTTGGAGGCAAACCCCTTTGATTGTTAAATTATCCTAACACACCAACCTTCCGTCTTACATTTTCAAAAACAACCCTATGGATAATGATAACATCCTTGAGATTATATTGGTTTGTAGCATCTATCAATGTCTATCATTTAGGGCACGAGGGCTCAACAGGGGTACAAAGGCTGCAAGCTACCTGACCCAACTGAGTCTTGAACCCATGACCATTGAATTTGAGCGCAACTTTGAAAATCTTTCTACTTTTACCACTTAAATGCATCCTATTGGACAAGTCATTCTATCATGTTAACTAAAAATCTACTAAAATAATCTTATGCAAAGCTCATTACAGGTTCTATAGCATGAGTTCGCTAATTTTCCTTTGCAGTTTTTGCTGCTGGAATTAGGAACATGCTTCTCACAGGTAAACGTAATATCATATTTCTGTATGCAATTACGATTTTTTTTATTCTATCTTTATTAGGCATTTTTAGAAGTATTAGCTGCACCTTTCTTATTTTTTTTATTCTACTTTATCTATCTTTGCAAGATGATTCAACATCAACCTATGGACAACATGTATATTCCATATAACATTTGGGGAAATGATTGCGAGAGGGAAGCTGAAATATTTTCCTCAGCTGGTGCTGTTTGAGAAAACACTTTGCATAGACATGGTTCCACATGATCCTATATTTTGTGGAATCAAAAGCGCAATGACATGGCTGCCATTAGACATAAAAGAAAGCTTAAATGTCTCATCTAACTATCTTCCCCCGCATTAGCTGCCTAAATTTCTTATGAGAAAACCTCACAGGTAAAATGAGCTCCGTATGGTGTTGATGAAGGTTTGAAACTTTCTCCTTAATTCTTTGTTTATTATATATTTCAAAATTAATTTTCTAAATGAGGCAAATTTGTATTATTTAAAAACTTGAAGATTCATCATAGTTGTTGCAGAAAACATTGCTGCCACTAAGCAAATAAACTTAAATGAAACATTAAAAAACCCATGCACTATTGTAGTGATGAAAATCCCATACCAATCCCTTTTTCTCATATGGTTTTTACTTGCACTGATTAGGTTGCCCTTTTTGCATTGACTAGTGTGTATGTTGGCGTTTTTTTGTGTGGAAGTTGACAAATGATCTTATCCTACCCTGCCCCCACCATTTGCTCATTCCTTGGTGTGTTGTATTTGCCTGCAAATCCTTCACCAGATTTAATACAAACCTTTTCAACACCCTTTAACCTGCCTTGTTCATAAACTCAGTCCAAAGATCATTTTTCCACACTGAAGAATTGCATTTTATATCAAATAATTCTGCCCCAGATTTCTCAAATAGATGACATCTGTTCATTTCCCTGCCTTTTCTTCACATGCTCAATCTGAAGAAGAGAATACCTTTGGTTATGTGCAGGCCATTCTGCTTGTCTCTGAATGATAAAAAATATTTGCATTTGAGCTCCAAAGGGGAATAAAAGAATTATGAGTTTTGCTGTGTAAATACAGGCCCCGAGGGAGATAAAAGAACTGTAATTTTTTGTGTAAATACATGGCTCAAAAAAAGTAAATTTTTTCATTTCCTGCATATGGCTTCTATGTTCACTTTAGCAAATAAGAAATATATGCTGCTGGGCCAATGGCCTATAATATTTAAATAAAATTTTAAAACCAATATTACTCCTATGTCCCTGATAGAATTTTCAATGGTTGCTTGACAAGGCGATATTCGGATATCTCTTATACAGTATACCTATGTGAGACCATCTTAATTTGGAATCAAGTATCCATAGGGACACACGGTTTTGTCAACCTTAGTCCATGCATCACTTGAAACGAATCAATGGTTCAAAACAAATATCGAAACCTCTCTAGATGAAACAGAGCAGCCATTCTAATTCATAGATTTATAGAAAGTGAGCCAGACTGCCCCATGTGGTACACATTCAAGAACTGAAGGCTATCATTTAGCTTATGTACAAAGGCCATTACTCTTGGATTTCCACATGGCATTGTCTTCCTGTTCATACCTTTCAACACTATCATACCACAAACCTTCATTACCACCACCAAAAGCATACATGCATTTGTTGAGAATACTTACTGCAGCATATGAGTGAACACAAAGTATTGTGGTGATTATACATCAGCTATGTTCACCCACAAATCTCTGTTCCCATTATATCCTCACAGAATAAAACTTGAGGGCTCGAAATTCTCTGGTTCTTCATGTCAGAGATGTTTCATAATTCATCCAAGGACATGAGTACTTACATTCTTTCCAATAATTGTTCAAGTGCTTAATTTGCTCCTTTTTTGTATCCACTTCGTTATAAGGATAATTTTGATGGTTCTTTGAACTGTGGAAAATATCGTGTTCTTCTTTTTGGAGTTTTCTGACTAGGTTGAGATTGCAGCGTAGCTTCCAACATGCTTTCTGCCACAGTGGACCTCCTTTCTGTCATAACAACTTTATTCATGATATCTTCAAACTTCACCTCAAGCAGATAAATGTAGCATGTCATTGTATAGCTGCATCCTTTTCCAACTCTATGTGCATCCTCTGTAAGCCTTTGCGTCTTTTCTACTTGCAACATCAACTGAAGCATGTTATGCTCTTGCTCTTCTTTTTTCCATCGAAGCTTGCTTCAGATTTTCTATTTAGATTCCACCTGCTCTAGCTTTTCACTAAGAAGACACCTGTTGTCCTCATTTTTATTAGCATACAACTTAGATCCAAGGCCTCTGGAGTTTTTCCATATATTTTACTGTTTTGATTGTTGTTCAATAGAAGTCAACACAGCAAGATGGTTTTTTTCTCCCAGTTCCTTTAGCCTTTTCTCAATACCAATATATCATCAATACCTTCTAAACCTAATAGCATGGACATGCCATGGATATGTAACGAACAACATTCGATGTACTATCCCCAGTTACAGTAAACTATAAATCCCTTATTCCAGAATCCAAACAATTGTGTTCAGAAACCTTAAAGTGCACATCAAACTGCCTTGATCTCTAAGAATGGACTCAGAAGTTAAGCATTTAACCTGAATCTTTAGCCAAATGGATTCACACAACCTTCTTTTAATAGTCTGCAATTTCATTAGCCACTTTCCCATACCATGCTGTTGTTGCTTTTGCACCAGTGTCTGGAACAGATGAAAGAACATCACCTGGTACATATGTAAACCAACTAGCCTGAGCTTCCATATTCTTTGTGGGCTTGCCTCAGATGAAACAAATTAATCAATGGATCAACCCCTACATCTAGCCTCTCTTGCAATGCAAGGGATTTAGGGAACAGAGCATCTAACATCATTCAATAGCCTGCTACAACACCACCATACTTGCAGCAGCTACAGCAACATCCAGTTCAGCAATCCTATTGTGTGGCTAGGATGCTTGATGAAGTGTTTTCCTTCAACTTGGTATATGCAGCTTTGCATAATATATCATATAGTATCTCTTGTGCCACCCATAACTATTCAAAGAGTGAATCCAACTTCATTTACAGCCTCAATTATGTCATTTAAAGGATATAAATTGTTCATATCGTCAAGAATTGCACTTGCTTCTTTACACATTGCGGTCCCACAATATCAATCTCTTGTCCCACTCATTTAAAGTGTCCTTAAGCTGAATTAGCTCCTGAACACTAGCCGTGATAAAAATTTCAAGAACTTTACCTTGCACAGTCCGATCTTATGGCTGATAAGGAGCCTTATTTGCTTCGATAGGATGAGTAGGCATAGGAACATGTATTGTTATTGATAGGTGAGGTCCATGAACTCCAACAGGCCAGGAAGGTGCCTTTGTGTAAGCATCTAAGCATGGAAGAATTGTTGAATCAACCTTAATAACAGATAAGGAAAAACCTGCCATATCAAAAGAAGTCATAAAGAAATCTGTCTAAACCTGTTGCACAGCAAGACCCTGGTCTAGTTGTGATCAGCAACTAACTTTCTAGCTACAATCATTATTTCCATAAAAGGTGTGGCATCCAGTCCATTCACCAATAATGCAACCTTACTTCAATGCTTTGTTGGAATGTACTGTGGTTCATTGGTCAAAATCTATTTTAAGAACATGAGAAACAATGACATCAACTGGTTTTAAATTAGCTACAACTCTAGGTTCACCATGCTCCAGATGTAGATGATTTTGCCTTAGCTCATTAGCTTAGAAAGCAAGTGCCAGTACTTGAAACAGAGGTGCATCTATTTTGAGGCCAAGCTCCATTTTCCCAGGACCTAATCTATCTGATGTGACTTGATCCAGTATGGTACACACTGACAGAGCCACACCCATTGTTCCAACCATCTGAGTCGCAAGACTTGCCTTTGGAGCAACAACAGTAAGATAGAGACCAGCTTTAGCTGATGTCCCTGCAAATTATGAAGTGTATTTGTTTACAGAACTTTGTCAGTAATAAATCACTCCCGTCTCCTAGCAGATTCAGAGGTCACAGCTAGCGGAATGGGCAAAACAATGGTGGAGGTTGATGGCTGAATGGTTATGGTTTCTAATATTTTATGGCTGATAAGCAATTTTTTGATTCTGTAGACCGCTTAAAGCGCAAAAGAAGAGCATACAATTGCTTATGGACTCTAAAAGTAAAACCCATGGTTTCATTATTAACAATTGTTAGAAAAAGAGACTTCTAGTGTGACAGGAACAGGATCAAATTTTTCTTTACATGCATCAATTTCTTCAAATATATCTTCCTTTTTGAAAGGCCTCATAATGCTCTTAGTTGGAAATGATGCTGTAGATTCTAGTCAGTGTACTATTGCAAAGCAGATTGATAGATAAATAATATTCCCAACTTAGCTTGTGGCTAATTATAATAGCTGCAATCATTTCCTAGGAAAACTGACAGTTTGGATTAAGAGCATTTGGCCCAACATGCATAGTAACATTTTGAAGTTCCTATGTAGGATTGGCATGGATGGTTATTTTCAATTCAAAATGAGGCCTTCTAACCAAATCGATCGTTCTAAGATACGACATTTTATTTTTGTCTATAATCTTAAATAGTGAATTCTTCTTCGGTGTCTCCAAAATAATTTGGAGGGGTGATACATTTGAGATTTTCTATACTTTCTGCTACTGATTTTGAGCTCTGAGTATATCTGGGTGACATACCATGCAACATAATTTGTCTGTGGATAAAAACATCTTAGTTGATTATCCAATGATTTATTGGAAAAGAAAATATGTTGAAGGAAATATTTAGAATAGGATAGGATAGAAGAATAGAAGATTTTTTAATGTTCATGATTTTTTTCTTTTCTTTTTTCTTTTTGAAACCAGTGGAAAGATTAAACTAGTAAAAGCAATTATCGGTGTTATTGGATAACTGATAGGCACATATAAATACTAATGTTGACCTTCTATTGACCAAGCCTTGCATCAAATAATTCAAAATAAATAAATAAAT
The DNA here is from genome assembly GCA_007258455.2 of Sequoia sempervirens. NCBI lineage: Eukaryota > Viridiplantae > Streptophyta > Pinopsida > Cupressales > Cupressaceae > Sequoia > Sequoia sempervirens. The sequence goes on along the minus strand of VDFB02370304.1, from coordinate 19,552 downwards.
ATACAGTGCTTCACTAAACAGGACTATTTATATGTGCCTATAAATAAATAAGTTGAAAAACAAAAAACTTATTTTATATTCTATTTTTTAAAAATTTCTTTTTTTTTTATTAGCATCAATTCCTGTCTTATTCAAAATTTTAAATAATGTACAAGAATAAAATTCTAGTAATTTGGTCAATATACCATTAGCATGGATTATTTTTCCAAGTTCTAATTAATATTGATTAAAAAGTGCATATGGTGTGTTTCGGTGGATGTTTGGATCAACAAAACGAAATTGCTTGCATATCGTTCTGATGATGGATCATGGAGTATGATCTTAAACGTTGATATAAAAATTGACATAATTTCTATCTAGAAATAGTTGACACTTGATTATCATGAATTGTAAAAACTAAATACTTTTGATTTTAAATAATTTATAAACGAATTATATATTAAAATATTTAAAACAGACACATAGGTATACATATCTCATTCCCTCACCCAAAAGAATGCATTTGCCATTATGATTTTTTTTTTGAAAATATGTTATTTTTTATATTTAATTTTTGATGAATTAGATGATGTAATGCAGAGAAATATGAAGGGTGGAGAAAATCATAGCGTGTGTGGTTGAATATATTGAGAAGGGTGTTAGACTTATATCTTATGAGAGTAGGAGTTTATGGCCTATATTTGATCAAATGGTTTATTTCGTCAGATTTATGTGGGGTGACTCTAATCTTGTTTTATCTTAATCATAGTTAATATTTGTACATCTTTATGCAGGATAAGATTTATTATTATAAATTTTTAAAAAGTGTTTATATTTTGTAAATCGGTACATAGTTTAAGGGGATGAGTTCAATTGATTAAAATATTGAATTTTTATTGTGGAGATCCAAGTTCAAATTTTAAATTTTAAAGTGACAGTTAATGTGAATTTTTAAATTGTGATTTTTGGATCTTTTTGTGTTCTTTTTGTGCCCATGTGATATATGTTGTGAATTACTAAGTCGTGATTCATAATAGTCTATTGTTTTCCTTGTTGTTTCAATAGCATACATTCTTACCTTATTCAAAATTATAAATAATTTATAAAATCAAAATTATATTAATTTAACAAAATTTAAGCAATAGATAAACATGGTGACCAATAGTTAACAAAGTCATTCCCAAAAATCTAACCTAAATAACTCATAGATGACTTCTATTTGTGTTTGTTGTATGTATTTTTTTCTTCAAATTTTACTACCATCTTACATTAGGCTCTATCAACAACTAAATGATGGGTCAATTTCAATAAAATGAAAAAATATTTTCCTACTACATCACATTGGCATTCTATTGCCCTAAATTAGTTAATCCTAACTCTACAACTTTGTTAGGTGATTGAATACACCACCATGATTTGATCCCTAATTGCTAGTCCTTGGAAGACATGTCTCAGTTAAAAGCTTGTAGTCTCTCGAATCCTATAGAGGAGAGGGTACAATAGTTATGTAGGCTAAGTTTGTGACCATGTAACAATTAAATAGAATTTCATAAGACCTTTTTTATTTTTTTTATATGAAATCTTATCTATCTACAATTAAGGTTTGGAGATGTGATTCATCATGCAAATTGTCACATCAATACATCTAATTTGAGAGTTGTCCTTTAAATAATTTTTTGAATATATGACCAAAATATTATCATGGAATCCCTAGTAGTTGAACAAAAATATCTTTTGTTATTAAAACATCATATCCTTAATTAAAATATAATTTATATGCAACCTAAATGATCTCAATACCTTTTGGTAACCATAAGTCTTGTTATCTCTAACCTTTATATCCAACACAAATAACCCAATAGTTGAACACAAATACTCTTTATTGTTATATAAATAACACATTTGTGTTTAAAATACAACTTATATTCAACTTTAAATAATTGTAAATCTTTGAACAACTTTTCACATTTCATATTAAAATACGAGGTATTTATTATAGCAATCTTTTATATTTGTCACAAAAAAAACATATATGTAGCACTCCAATGTGTGTGTGTGTGTATTGAAATACTAGTGATTTTACAAATAAGAACAATATTTATCCATAAAATAATAAGGCTTTTTAAGATTAAAACCTTATTTTATAAATGAGACAATTTTTGGATAGCTATGATATTTTGCATAAAGTAAATTTTTTTATTACACTTGGTAATGAATGCTTTTATGATATTCATAAGTTCTCATGCAATCATGGAAGGGTCCATCTTGACAAACATTTGGATATTTTTTTTATTTACAAGTGGAAAAATTATTGACAATATAAAATATAAATATGTTTCAAGACTAAATCCTATAACCATAAGAAACTATGCCAACAATAAGATCCCACCAATTGTTGGCCCCTCTCCATTAATCCAAATGAATATTATAGTACAAAATTACTTGCTAAGTCACACAACATCTAGTAACAAATGACTTCATCATAGACACTAGATTGTTGAAACCTCCATCACTTATAAATCAGAGTTATTGAATGTATGGAGACCATGTAGCTCCTGTTTCATAGCTATCAAACCTATACTTTCCTTATCCAAGGGGCTTCAAAGTATGTTTGATTGTAGAACCTTCTATTTAATCTTATACCATCATAGTGGACCGCATCGTACCATTCATGTATTGAATGAGTTTGATGAAAAAATTCATTGAAACATACCTTCAATTGAACCAACATAGTATTAGGTATATTAAGAAATATAATGTGTATTATCTATATTTTATAATATTAAAAATATTATAAATTATATTTTTCAAAGAAATGCACAATTAAATCTTTATATGGTTCAATATATTAAAAACATGTGCATGTTGATGTCTTCATATGGTGAAAGCACAATAACGTACATCCCACTTTTCAACCTTAATGGGTCATAAATATCAATATTTTTTAGCATTCAACACTTTCTATCGATTATATTGAATAAGTTGTTATTAATTTAAAGATGATGTAAATTAGTGATTTGTGCCAATTTTTTTCAGAGATTCAATTTATAATTAAAAAAAAAAATATATATATATATATATTTCTATTACTTTTGGCTATTTTTCATCAATTTTATAATTTTTTATATTATTTTATACTTAGTGATATTTTATCACATGTAATATTTACTATAAATAAAATATTTCTAGAATTTCTTCAGATTAGATTTTTAACTCCAATATATTTTTGGTAATTTGTTATTGAATATTTTATTTATTATTAATTTCTAATTTTACTAACAAAATTTTAGACTCACATTTTACTAATAACACTTCTCTTTTTCTTTTGATAATTTTTTTTTTTGGTTTAAATAAGAACATTAATCCAAGTATAGTGCAATATTTTGATTTTTGTTTTTTTCACTTAGTTTGTTATTTCTCCTAGGAGGTCTTAATTTTTTATAATATAAATAAAAAAATATGACATAAAAAATATTTTATATTAAATATTTTTTGGAAAGTTAATTATGAGGACTATGTACATGTAAAATATTATTTTTGGGAGATTTTGTTTAAGGTCCATCCACATGATGTGAAGATTGTTTTGAATTAGAAGGATGAAACATGTGGATAAGAAAAGAAAATGCTATAGCGAGGGAACTATTAGAGTTATGAAATAATTCATAGGTACAACAATCTAACCAATAATACCAAAAACCTTCCATGAGAGATGAAATAGAATGAATTATTTTAGTGCTAGAAAATAATGAATATATTGTGATTACAATTAATGAGATGACATTTCTATATAGGCAAAGATAAAAATCTAAAGCTATCTAAGACCATGACAACTTTATTAATATTATGATATGAGACACAAAAATTAAATTGTATATGTAAGCTTAAGTAACTAGGTATGAATAGGTCCTAAAGTAAAAATAGCTAGGTAATATATCCTATTCACACCAATGCCCCTTAAGTACAACTAGAGGTACAAAATAATGCACAAAAAGTAATGATAGGTCTAAAAAATAAGGCCTAATGATGTATCCATGTACAAAATATTATTAAAATAAAGCCTAATGACGTATCCATGTACAAAATATTATTTAGAAATGGAGGAAAGGAGAAAACTCTTTTCTAAAAGAGAGAAAAGACATGAAAATAAATTTTGTCCTAGTGAACTTGGAACGAATCAAGTAGACCCCCAAGTAAAAAAATTATTCACCCTAAGAATCAATCGCAAATAAATATATTGAGGTGATTCCAAATGCTTAGGGAAGATGTCAACAACCCACTCCTCTATAGGAAAATACTCTAACCTAAGAAGAGCATCTTGGATGAGCTACTAAATGAAGTGCATGTGGATCTTAATACTGTTAGTCCATTGATGTTCCATTAGGTTGTGAACAATATTAATGACACTTTGATTATCACACTAGATAGTTGTGGGACTATTAGGAGGAAACCCAAACTCAATCATTAGTTGTCGAAGCCAAAAAACCTCCTAGCTATTGAGAATTGCACCTTGATACTTTGTCTCTATAGATTATAATGCAATAGTATATTTCTTCTTGAAAGACCATTTAATGGGGATAGAACCAATAAAAAAGAAAAAACTAGAAGTAGAAAATTTTCATCAACATCACCCATCAAAGTTAATGAAGCTAACAACTTGAGAATCTCTTGATGCATAGTGAATACCAAAATATGTGATGTCCTGAGTATATCTTGAAATATGTTTAGAATCCTTCAATGATTCTCATGTATATCATTAGAGAAATAAGAGACAAGTCCAATTGCAAATGAAATAAAAGGATAAGAATCTTTCAAGTACAAAATACTAGCAACAAATTACCTATACAATGTGGCATCAACTATAGGAGTGGTACAACTAGAAGCCAATATAAAACTTGATTGGAATGGAGTGGGGGTAGGTTTGAAATCAAGCATGCCAAGCCTATGAAGAAAATCAAGAGAATATTTTTACAAAAATGGTAAATCCCATTTAAAGACTAAATGGCCTATTAACCGAATTTGTGGAATAATGAGGGGAAGGGGTGTGAGGCATGAAGGCACCACATGTGCTAGGGCTATAGTCCTAGCCATGAATTTCTTTGGCAGGTGTGTAATTTTTTCTTCGTCTTGGTGTCCAGTAGGTGTAGATAGGGTTTTTTGCAATTTCTAAGGGGAGAAGGGGGTTATTTTCATCTTTGTGTGCAAACTTTGGTGTTTTTTGGGAGGTTTTTTCAGCTTGTTCTATGTTCGTAAGGCCCTGGCTAGGGGATGTAGGAAGGGTATTTTCTCCTTGGTGATGGGATGGATTTAGTTAGAGGGGCAAATTTAAACCAAGCTGTCTTTTTGTGAAGTTTTATTTGGGAATGAGCATTCTTTGTCAAAGCTTGCTAGTGCTATCAATTTATTGAATAAATAATTGGTGGTCCATGTAATTCCATCCTTTACCCATGAGTTATAAAGATCAAGGATTAGGTTTGCACTATGAACCAACAAGTGTGGCTCTCATATGTGGGGGAGTAGGCCACGATCAACGTCCATGGGAGGATTACAAGGAATTGGCATAGATCCTTTATCAGGATTAGGGAAAACACCTTGAGCTCATAATTTCTCGATGGGTGAACATGTGCTTTTCAACCCCTATTTACACTAGCTAGAATCTCACTCCCATAAGGGGGGAACCATACACTAGGGGTACACATTTAACATACAAATAAAAATAACACAAAGGAATACACCACATTTCATTTAATAAAGAAACTTACACACTTAACACATTTACATAAACTCACAACTAGCTAGCTTACATAAAGGCCATCACAAAGGGTACACATAGGGGATCGTACTAGATGTCCACCATCCTTATCCCAAGTCGGATACCCTATATCTCGCGCTTGGGGCACAACACATTTACTGGTTTCCACATGTCAAATCACATTAACTATCAAGAATTTTATCATTCCATTCCATATGAGTCAAGATGCACAACATACACTTGCTTTTACAACTTTGTCTATCCACAAAAATTACCTTAGTACACAACAAAAAAACTAGTATGGGGTATTCACATCCACAAAGAATACAAAATAACTTCATTTCCAAATTTCATCTTTTAAAGAAACAAACCATTTTCTTACCCATAATTAAACTACAAAATATTCCATTCTATCATTAGCATACACAACCATTATTAAACATCTTCTCAAACAAGGCTACCCAATACTCACAAATGATGAGGAAAGCATAGTCCAATTTATTAGAAAAACCAACACAACATTCTTTTCATTCAAAATTCACTTAACCACATTTGCATCTCTAATGAGTTAACTTTTATATGGTTTTTTTGTAAATAATAATTCAATTGGGAACCTTAAGTCTCATCAATATATTGCTCATATAACGAGCATGCTATTCTACACTCCTAACATACCATGCAATGAAAGAGGAAACTTGGATTCATAATTTAACAATGCAAGGTTTACTAAGGCATTCATTCCCTCAACCATTATTATTTATTTACTATGCACATGGTTCCACTATTCCCTTTTATCTTAATGCTAATTTATTCCATACACAAGTTCATGCATACCTCCTAAGGTAAGAAAGCAATTTTGGGACCAAGATCTTTTACCCAAGCAAACATATTTCTTTCGAGTCTAAAAGATAGCTAACACAAAACATGCATTTAATTGATTTCAAGGCAACATGCACTACTAAGAAGCACTTCATTTCTCTTCACACAAGAAAGTTGCATTTTCAAATCACCCCAAGAAACATAGACACATAGATTTCAAAATAAGAATTATAGTGTTTTACACTTAGTTATTCACTTGCATTATGAGCTTAAATGATGTCTACTTTAGTAAAGTTGTATTGTCTACACAATAGTCACATACCTTAAGAATCATCTTTCATCTCCATCAGGTTCAGGGTTCTAAGATAACATGAGGATGGATTTTATAATAATAATATCCATTAAACACACTAATATTTTTCTAGCCATTTACTTTGTTTTCATTTCTATTTTCATTACAGAATGGCTTGGTCTTCATAAGGATAGTTCACCATAACATGCTAACCAATATGAATGGAACATACAATTAACACATTTAATTTGCCTAATCCTGTTCATCTTAAACACTTATGAGTCCTACGGGAGGGTACATAGGTGCATTTGTATTTAAATCTTAGCAAGTCCATGGTGCTCGTGATGTGCAAATTTTATTGTTGAAATATGAATTATTTGTAATTCTCGATTGATGTTTTATTTTATTATGCGCCAACAATATAAAATTTTACATTTATTTAATTGGGATATTTAGCCATTTGAAGGTTGTTATGGTCTGATTTGCCTCAAGGACTTGTTTAATTTTTTCTTTGAATATGATAGAATGTTGCAATGTAGCTACAATTGACATTTATTTTGTTTCTCTTAAATTTATAGTTTCCTCTTTGGGAGCTTTATTGAAACTTTGGTTTATGATCTTATGCTACTCAGTTTGAGGCTTTCTCCTTGTTTGCAAATTGTTGGCATGTGTAGTGTAATGTGAAATCTGTAAACTCCCATATCTCAGTGGGTTCCCTTACAAGTCGTATAAGGGAGTAGATGTGCTGGGGAATTATTTTTGAAAGGGGGTGTAAATGAGACCGATATGGGATAGTCATTAATCCATTCTTCCCCTTGATCTATAATTGTTTTTATTTATATGAAAGGGCCTCAAGACTATCTTTCCTAATTTGCTATGGTATCCATGAATATCCATCCTTGTAAACCTCATTGTGTGAGCCTTAAGTTGTAAATTATGTGATTGTATGAGGAAAGGTGCACCCATTTGGGAAGAGCATCCTTTGTATGAGGACAAGTGCACCTAATTGGGAAGAGCATCTTTGCTAATGTTTTATGTACATGTGAAACTGTAAGTAAATGTGATGTGGCATACCTGTGAACTATGTGTGAAAGTAACAAATGATGCAAGTTAATATTCCTTGGGACATGGTATGAGGGCCATGATTGAGATATGGTATGAGTACCATAATTATAAGGTAAATTTTTTTCTTATGAACATATTTGGACAAAAATGTGACGCTGATAACTCTTGAGATATGATTGAACATTTGTGATAAGACATTTTCTAACAACATGGATACTACTCATGTGAAAATTCTGAGATATATTAAAATATGTTTATTTGTGGATATACTATTGTAATTCAGTTAAAGATGGTTACATAGGCAGTAATTTATGGCTACGTGGATAGTGGTTAACCTTGTAATTGTTGTATATATATTGAAAATATATGGGTCAAATGTTTCATTGTGAAAGAATTTATTCTAAATGTTAGATGTTAAATTCATGAAAGAGAGGTCTCTTATGTATATCTTCTTATGCATGAAAGAGATGTCTCCTATGTATTTTCTTTTCGATCTGCTCTTGTTGTCACTCCTATGTAATAGTTATTGTCTATTTCAATACCTTGTACAATTGCTATGATTAGTTGTAAGTGTCTACACTTCGTAGGCTTCTTTCTGGCTCATTGTTTGAGCAATTGTTGATCACTGTGACTACTATTCTATGATGTATGCTATTGTACAAAGTTGCTATGTGAATTTGTGTAAATCTTTCTTTGGTCCAATATGAAACAAAAATGCATGTTCCTAATTTAATGTTTTGATTGCCTTTATCATAGAAATAGGATCATTAGCATGGCTAATCCATTTATTGAGTGTTACTATAATGCTATTAAGTTCCAACCCTAAAATACTTCCAAGAGGAAGTCTATGCAAGGGGGGAGGATGTAAGGCCCCTCCCTTTATATCAGTGTCATAGCCTTTTTATTCTAAACTTATACTATGTTGTTGTGTGGATTAAGGGTGCATCATTTAGATGATACAGGACCCACATGTGTTTGAGTGCCACCATACTTTTAGTCATTTTATTCTAAGAGAATATTGGTTAAATTTTTATGTGAATGTTTCTATTAAGGTATGAGACTAAATCTATAGGGATAGATATTGTACTTTGTGATGCTATACTATGTTGCTAAGGTTCCCTAGTAATAAAGCTCCTTTCTTGTCATTTGACTCATGTTGATTTTGGAATATCTCCTAGATAGTATTCACTTGAGGTTCCTCATATCAAGTATTATGACTAAAGTCACTAATGGAGCCTTAGAGGTTTTAGTAAATATAGCAGATGCACATTCGATCCCTATGGTACTGCTTAACTAAGGGAGATTAAGATAATAAGTAAATAAGGATAGATGAAGAGTCTTAGAGTTTTCTCTAATTCTGGGTTGTGCCTTATAACGGAATTATGATTTGCTCTTAGATTAGAACATCATACCATACTGATAGTTGGGAGATGCTAATAAAGAGTTAATATGATAATTGAACCCAACTATAGTTAGATTAATCTGTTGATAATATGATTGTCATTGTTGTCACAAGGGCATCTTTTGGATGTCAAAGAAGAGGCTACTAGAAATGAGTTGATTGTGGTCAACAAAGGCACCTCATCAAGGTCAGTGGGAGATCTAAGTGATATCGGATGAAGAGATGTTGTTTGAGGCCAAAAGGAATTCATAGGGTTGTTAGGAAGAAGGATTCATTGTCCTTAGGGTGTCATTACAACAAGCCTTGGAGAGTTCCAAAAGTTTGGACTTTGGACCTCAAGCTTACCTATATTGTTTGCTAAAGAGGAAATAGTTAGTCATTTTTTAGCTAAGTTTGACTGGGCTTTGCACTTTGGGCTTGAGGCTTACTCTCTACTGAAGGTATCAAACTTCGGGCTTTGGTCATACCTTATATTGAATGCCTCAAAGTATGAAGAAGGTTTGAGTTAAGTCCAAAATGGCTAGGGACAATGAGGTTAAGTTTCCTATCAAGCATTGGAGATCGGCCCTAAGGATTATGCCTTAACATAGTTTTAAGTACGAAGTAAGTTGGAGTCAAGTTCAAAAGGGAATCAAACATCAGGCTTCAACCATGCCTCATACTGAATCCCTTAAGAAAAGGAAGGGCGTGCTTAGTTTGAAAAGGTTTCAAACATCAGACTTTGACAATAAGGCTTACACCTTGACTTACCAAAAGTGCTAAGTGATGAAAGAGGTATGGAGGAACTTCGACCCCCAAAAAAGTTTTGGCATCATGGGTCGACCTTGTGGTTTATACCTTAACGGTTTGGCAAGGCAAGCAATCAGTATGAAGAAATCCCGAAGGCCGACTTGAATGGTTTGGAGTTGCAAGTGAAGTGTTTGGGTGTCATAGTTTGGTAAAAAGGATTCTGCCCTAACATGAAATAAAGGAAGGAGTATGAGGTAATCTTGAACCATGACACTCGAAATGGCTTCAGTGTTGCGTTTTTGGCCTTTAGGTTTATAACTTAACCATTTTGATAAGTATGCAATAAGAAGAAACCTCAAATATTGACATCCGAGATGTTTTCGATGTTTGTGGGTCGGCTTGGAGGCTTATGCCTTAGTATATTGTCAAGTAGTTGGTAAGGAGGAAGCTCGAAGGTTGACATCTGAAAGAGTTAAGTTTGTCAATGCTCGCAAAGGATTGTCCGGACATCATGGGTCAGTAGGATTGGCTTACACCTTAACACAAGGGCATGAATGGGATAAGGTGGAAGAGAGAACCCTATCATTCGACAAACTCATGCATGTTTTAGAGGTTTGTGGGAAGGTTGCGATGGAGTAAAGGAAGGATGAATGGTAAGGGGTAAGGCCGATGGCTGAACCTCGATAGGTGCAAAGAGCATTAGACATGTGTGTTCGAACCTACTTGTTAAATTCGACAATGCACTTCAAGGGTGAGGCAAGAGGAATTGGTGACCAACAACTTAAAGCATTGTTTGGAGTCTTGCACTTTGGTGTTTTAGAGGTCAAAGTGTTGGTTTGCTATGGTGTAAAGGACGGAAAATGGTAAAGGGTAAGGCTGGTGGCCAAACTCTGACAGGTATAAAGAGGATTAGACATCATGGTTCGATCTTGTTTCTTGAGGCCTTCAAAGCATGTCGGTCATAAGGTAGACGGTAGAGGGTTAGGTTGAAGGCTGAACCATGATAGGTGTAAGGAGAGTCAGAGTTAGGTGTTCGAGCTTGAATCTAAGGTCTCTCCATGCATGTCATGTATGAGGTAAGGGGGAGTAATGACCCCCAACCGCTGACAAACATGAATGAAGGAGTAATCTTTCCATTCTGTGAATTCTTACATTGACTTGGGTTGACCAATGCGAGTATGTGGGATAGTGACACATGGCAATAATTGGTTGCTTCACTTGATTCGCATCATTGTTGTGAATCAATAGAGATCTATGGCCAAAATTAAAGCATGTCAAATCAGACAATGGAGTTTTAAAGCAAGTCACGTAATTGAGGTGTGCTTGACCATGGCACGAATTTCAAGATCAATGGTTTGCATTCAAAGGAAAGATTGTGTCAATGGTTAGGCGAATGAAGCATGGGAATGGGAACCAATATGCCAGCTCCAAACATCATTCTTGGAAAGGAATGAAGGTGACAGGCACAGGGATTAATGCAAAAGGACGACTATGCAGGCGAGAGGTGATCAAGCAAGAAAGGATAACATTTAATGTAAAACAAGACCCTAGATTTGGGGATGCCAAAAATTATAGGTGGAAGGAATTTGGTCAGGTGTGCATGGCTCGAGGAGGGGAGGATCTGGTTGATGAAGAAAAGAGGAGTGACTAGGATGGGACTCTCTCCAAGCGGTGGAGTTGGATAGGCACAAAATGAGACTACCATTACAAGTTTATGGTATGAGGAAAGTTCTTCAGTTGTGTTTTCAGGGAGGACAAAGAAGGGTGGAGCAGAAGTAAAAGCTCAAACACTAGCTTAGGCCCTTGGAAAATATTTATGCAAGTATGGGAGTCTACCTTTAGCTAGTTTTAAGCATTCCTACCTGGTATTTTGTGTGTTTAGATGCATTTTATTGCTGGACCCTATTGTGTGTGTTGGGGACGTTGGCTATGTTTTTTGCGTATTGTTTTAGTGGGGATAATAGTTGGTAGTTTTTGTTGTACCCAAATTGTATCTATGTGTTTTATGGGACTATGTATAGAGTTTTGACTTCCATCGACCATTTCATTGGTCTTCAGCTAAACCCTTGTTCATAACCCATTGTATGGCATTTTTAGTGTTATCCTTGAATGAATAAAGAATGGGGTTCTACATCCCTCTTGGTCTTTAAACACTCAATAACAATAATTTATATATATGCTTGATACATTATAACTGACAAGAATAGTGGGTGTTGAAATACTCGATTCAGTAAAATTTTTAAGTCTCATACTCATGTCACTATTTGAAAGTCATTTAGATTAATCTTGTTTTAAAATTTACCATGTTATATTATCTAAATGGAAGACCTTGTTTCATCATCATAGGGTTAAAAGATTTCTTGCTCGGGGGTTTGGCTAGAGATCATGAGGCTTCATGATGCCAATAAGGTAGGGTGGAGAGCAAGTTTGATTCTTGAGTTATATCACTATTGTTATTTATCTTGTGGTTAGAGTTGGTCATTGAACATTTCACTTAACTAGGATTGCAGACATGAAGTGAAACAAATATTAAGTACAAACATTAAATTGTTGTGTAAGCGTGATGTGTTTTTTTATGAATAAACTATCCTTTAAAACTGTGCCTATCCATATTGAGGTTTTAGATCTCTGACTTCACCTAAGTGGGTGGCAGCCGACGGTGAAGCTGTCTGGGGTAAGAGGACCCTAGAAAGGGTTGTGTACCCACTCTTATATTCTATAATTAAAGGATTAAAGGCATAAGAGGATTTTTTGTAGAGCGGTGTTGAACCTAAGTGTTATATCCCTTGTGTTAGTCAACCAAGTGTTTGATGGTTGAATTTTCTTGAAGATTGAATTTGTAGATTGTCTTACTACCTTTTCACCCCATAATCTTTTCCATGTAATATGGTGCCCTTTGTATTGTGGGATTGAAACCACAACTGCAATTATAATAATCTGTTCATGATATGATATGATTAACTTCATCCTAGATAATTCTTGATTATCTATTTGGAAAGTGGCCCTTGAGGGGTATTGTAATCAGGATTGTTAACCATTACTCCTTATAGTAAAAAGGAGCCCTTGTAGTTTTATTGCTGTAGACTTTTTCTTATATTTACTACCATTGTGAGCTATTGGTGATTTAAACTTGGGTGTTATGTGTGATTGTTGGTCAATCAAATATGCGTTGGGTGAACTCAAGTTGTTGAACTAAGGTTCCTCTGTGAAATTTATACATAGACAAGGCCATTAGAGATGAGCCCCTGAGGAATTAGGTCTAGGCCTTAGGGTTTTCCCTTTTTCCTTACTTGAGTGAAAATTGTTACATTATATTGACATAGCTTGTGACTTGAATTAAGTTTTGATGAATGATGAGTTGTAGAGATAATCAAGCCTACCTTAGTGATGTGGATTCCATGTTTCCCTAATTGTTGTTGTGATTTTTTATAAATTGTGTGCTTGGAAACAAATTTTGGTGAGCTAGTCGTGTGTTGTAATCAAAATTCAAAATTTGTGTTTTTCCATTAGCTGTATTTTATTGCAAAAAATTTGGGCATTACAATCCTTAGGTGGAGAGGGCCCATATTTTAATAGGAATCATTATATCTTGAAGGTAAATCGCTCCCTAAAGAGAAGCCAATATAGGTTGATGTTGGTGGTCTAACATGACTTAGTTGAGGAAGACATCAACTACTTGATGAATCATGCTTTAATTTGGATTAGGGTCTCTCTTCTCTTTTTGGAATCTTGAGTATGATGTATGTGGAACCCTAAGGGTGAGATGGAGATTATGTTGACGGCCAATAATTATTTTATAGAGGTGTTCAATTGCTTAGTTGATCGTCATAAGGACTTTGAGGGGGGCCTTATTTTTATAATCAAGTTGGACTATTTTTAAAACCTTATAATGTTGGCTTCAACCATGTGGAGGAGATTTTGACTTGTGCTTCAGTATGGGTGAGACTCACTTGGTTCCCATTAGAATTTTGGAGGAATGATATTCTTCATATGATTGTGTTGTTGCTAGGAAAGTTGGTGGCCCTTCACAAAAAATGCTACATAAAAAGGTAATTACTTATGCCTGTATTTGCATTGAAATTATTGATTTAAATACTTTCCTTTACTATAATCTATGGAAATTTATCTTATTTCCTCTTCATGGGTTCAACAATTGGACTATGAAGTGTTTCCTTTTCACTGTCATATTTATCATGAGTACTTGCACTTAAAGAGGTGTTTGAGGGTTAGCTCTACAAGGGCTCCTTTAAATGTTCCTCCTTGTCAACCTGGTAAGATGGACAAAGGAAAGGCTCCAATTTTAGTGGATGAAGTTGATAAGGATGGATTTATACAAGTAAAGTCTCACAATAAAGGCAGGGGGCTAAAAATTGCTCTTAAAGACAGAGAGGAGGAGGGAGTTTTCAATCGATTTGTTGTGTTAGATAATTTAGATCAAGAGATAAGCCCAGGTGGTGTACATCTTGGCGAGAATAATAATTTGGAGGAGGATTAGGTGGTAACTAGAAAAGTTGTTAACCAAGATACTCAAGATGATAGATTGCTAGATGCTCAGATGGACATTGATCTTGGCCCAACAAAATCTGATGTGTAGGTAATAACAATTTTTTTTTGAGAAGAATAATGAATTAGCCTTGGTTGAGCCAAATCCTCCTCTAGGGAAGGTGTATTTAGATTCAATGAAAGGAAATAGAGCCTCTCCTATATTATGCCTTTAGAAAAGGAATATCAGAAGGGAGCCCCAAATAAACATATTAAAGTGGGGTGGAAGAAAGAACATGATAAATTAAATTAATGGGTCAGAAATTAGTAGAATCATGGCCGGTTTAAAAAATTGATTCCCATTTCTCCAACTCTTAGAGATGATTATTCTTTCTTGGAATGTAAGGGGATTTATCAGTGGCCCTAGACAAAAAGTTATTTGAAATTTGGCTAAAACTCATTTGTCAGATATTTTCTTTATTCAGGAAACTAAGCTATCAGTGGAGAGCATGAGCAACATGGCTTCCAAACTTTGGTGGTGAAGCCAATGTTAGAGTATTAGTGATCAGGGTGATGTAGGTGGGGTAGCTTGTATATGGAACCCAAGGAATATTACTCCTTTTTGGTGGATCTCTAGCAGATTTTCTATCTCTGTGGTTTCTTCCAATTTGGAGTCTAGAGATATTGTTCTCTTTTACAATATCTATGCCCCAATTGATAATCTTTGAAAATATCATCTCTAGTTTCATATTAGATATAGTCGGTCTTTAGTTCCTTTCTACCTATGGATATAGGTAGGAGACTTTAATGCAATTATTAGCTTGGAGGAAAATAGGGGTGGAGTGGGAAGGTTGGTGCCTTCCTCTTATCTTTTTATTGATAATATCTCCTTTTTAAATCTAGTGGACATAAAGCCTAGTAATGGTTTATATACCTAGAGTCATAGGAGATGTGGAATAGATCTTGTCTTAGAGAGACTTGATAGATTTTTGGTGTCTTACTTTTGAATAGGTAGTAAATGTGAAACCAAATCTGAGATATTAGAGTGGAGGGGCTCTAATCAATATCCTATCAAACTCTTAGATTCTTTGGTGGGGGTCACCAAGAATCCATCCTTTAAGTTTTAGCTTATGTGGTTGCAAGATCCTCAGCTATAGGATTTGGTGATTGATTGGTGGAGCCAAGGAAGACTTGCCTATGTCATAATAGTGCACTCATTTTTCAAGAAATTGTAATTTGTTAAGAAGCAACTCAAGAAGTGGAATAGGTAGAGTTTTGGTAATTTATTTTTAGTTAAGTTGGATTCTTAGACTCATCTAGATGAGATCACTCGATAGGTTAGACTTTGGTTTTACTGAAGATTCCTTAAAAGAAGAAACGATTGCCTTGAAGGATATAGAAGAATGAGAAATGCATGAGGAGATTTATTGGAAGTAGAAGGCATGGGTAGAGTGGCATCAAAAGGGTGATAAAATATGACCTTATTTAACTCAATCAAGGCAAGAAGACATGGGAATCTAATCTCTTCTCTTGTTTATTCTCGGGATATGTGCACCAATCTGTGAGCCAAAAAAGATGCCACTTTTGTTATTTTACCCAAAATGACCATTTGGCGAGTGCTAAATTTGGTGCTCACCAAATGGCTCAGATGACCGAGCCTACGACTTGGTATTTTAAAATTCAAATAATTTTATCACTTTCATTTAACGAGCACCATATTTGGCACTCACCAAATGAAGTGCTCCATTTAGCTAGCACCAAATTTGGTGCTCACCAAATGTGAAGCATGGATTTTTGCAATACATTTTTGTGAACTCTTTCTTTTTCTCTTTCTTTGCTAGGGAGACTATATACACACAATAAAGATTTAAGTATAAGCTGACATTTACATATGAACATTTAGTTTCTTATACTTTAAATTATCTTTCATGTATATAGTTTCAAGATGTTTGAGAGTGGTTTTAGATCTCTTGGAGTTATAATGCAAATTCTAGTTTTTGGAAGATCTTATATTTTTTCATACAATCAAATTTTAGTAATCAACATGTCAGATTTCAGTAATTAGGAGGTCAAATTTTAGTAGTCAACAAGTTGTATAATCTCTCTCTCTCTCTCTCCTTCCATCTCTACTCTTTATCTTTCCTCTCCCTCCCTCTCTCTCTCTCCTTTCCTCTCTCCCCCTATCTCTCTCTCAAACACCCCTCTATTTCCTTCCTACCTCTCCCTGCCTCCCTCCCCTCTCTACTTCTCTTTATATCTTCTCTCTCTCTACATCTTCCCTCTCTACTTACCTTTATTTGCCCTCTCCCTCCATCACTTTGTATCTCACCTATGTCTCCCTCCCTACCTCTTTCCCTCTCTACTCTTTATCTCTCCTCTCCCTCCCTCTACCTACCCCTCTCTCTCTCTCTCTCTAGTCCCCTTTCTCCTCTCTCACTCTCCCTCTCCTATCCCCACAATTCCATATCTCCTCCTCCTCACTCTCCCCCATCTCACCATACCCCCATCTCTCACACACACCTCTATATCCCTCCATAACTCTCCCTCCCTCCCTCCTTCCCTCTCTACTTCTCTCTATCTCTTCTCTCCCTCCCTCTCTCCACCTCACTCCCCCCCCCTTCTTTCTGTCTCTCCTCTCAGTCTCTATCCCTTTTGTCCCTGCCTCCCTCCCCCTCTTTCTTTCTCAATTTCTCTTTTCTCTATCTCACCATTTGCTCTCCCTTTCTCTCATACACACACATAAACACACACCTCTATCTATTTGAAGAATGAAGAAGGAGACCTCTAGTTTGTTCTCTTTGTTATCATTGATGCCAACATTGTTTTATGTTTGAATTTTTACTCATCTGATAAACTATGTTCATGCCACACCAATCTGATAATATGTTCCTGAATCTCTATGAAGTGTTTGTCGGCTCATATAATTTTGATATGTTCTTCAAGAGTCTTAGATGCAGTTGTGATCGAGGAATCAACAATTTTAGTTGAACAGGTTGGAAGATTTAAATGTTAGAAGTTTGGCTTACAATTTTGTTGTATTTCTCTTTCAACTAACTTAAGGCACATGTTTCATGATGGATTATTTTTTAGGTCCGGACTAAACTAAATTGTGTCTTGAATTTTTAGTTTTGAGCACCAAAGAATTTTTGTTTTGTGGCTGACAAGATATTTTGAATTATGTATGCTTACATTCAATTAGCTGACCTAATTGATGTATGAACCGTGTGTATATGTAATGTCTTTGTGTTGAGCATATATATTTGAGATATACATAGATGTACAAGGTGTGACAGATAGTGAGATAGAGAAGGTGTGATAGTGTGAATGTATGTGATAGAATGATGTTGTGAAGTGGGCGATAGTTGTTGATAGTTATTTCTCCAAACCAGTGTAGAAATTTTTCTTGAGCTTAATTGGAACTGTACTCAACACTTACAAGGTGCATTCCTTTTAGTTCACATCTCTAATAGTGAGCCATGTATTTATGTATTCTAGAGGTAAGCCATAATTTTTGTACTCCAGTTGTGAGCCTTTCAAGGACAATGTGTCCAAGCAATGTCCCATGTAATATCTTGTAATCGGTTATAATATATTGCGAGTTAATCCTCACTGTGGTTTTTCCCGCTTTGGGTTTTCCACGTAAAAATATTGGTGTCTATGTGTTGTGTGATGTTATGTTCATTTCCATGTTCTTTCTTATTGTTGTAGCAAGATACATTATAATAATTGGATGGTTAGCAATCAATTGGTTTAGTAGAATACCGATTCACCCCCCCTCTTAGTATTTTGTGTGTTCAACAATTGGTATCAGAGCTTGGTTCCTTTTAAGAAGCTTAACAACTTGAGGAAGATCTCAAAGTTTGAGAAAATGGTTGATAAAAAGTATCCTATGCCTTCGGAAGAGATCTCTGCAACTAAGGAACTTCATGTTGCTCTTAAATATTTGGACAAAAGTGAAGATGAGAAAGAATCTCTGAAGGAAAACCTAAAAGAAGTAAATGAATGCATCATAAAACTAAGATAACAAATCAAGAAATTCAAAGAAAGGCACAAAGAAGTCAGTGATCAGTTGAAGAAGGAAAATGAAGACATCATCGGACTAAAGCTACAAGTGGAAGAAAAGAAAAGAATTGAATAATGTTAGAAAGCTGAAATCTAGAGAAAAAATGATGAGTGCATAAAGCTTGAACAAGAAGTGGTGATAATAAGATCTAACCTAGTGAAGGAAAAATCTCATGAGGATAAATTCAAAGTAATTACCACAAAGCTTGATGAATTGATTGCTTTTCAAAAACCCTCTAAGGATAAAAGCAGTCTAGGACTTGAAGAAGGAAAAAGTTCAAAGGAAAATTAGGTTCCCAACAAAATAAAAAATTAGAGGAAGACTCAAGGTGATGGAAGGAAGGTCAAGAATCATAGAAGTAATACTGGAAGGATTCCTATTTGATAGCCTAATGCTCAAAGGTACCCATATTTCAATGGCATTTGATTTTCTTGCAATAAATTTGGTCATAGGGCGAAAAAATGTAGAAATAGAATGAACCAGAATAGAATGAATTAGAATTTTGGATTCTTTACTAGACAATTATTTTCTTGCAATAAGTTTGGGCATAGAGCTATAGAGTGTAGAAGTTAGACAATGATGAACAGATTCAATATTAGTAGAATGACTCAATCTTTTCAAGGCTATTGCTATATATGCTATGCGTTTGGACATAAAGCTATTCATTGCAGATCAAGGTTAAATGCAAATCAATTTGGTCAAAAAAAAGTTGTGTGCTACACCTACAATAAACCGAGACACATTTCAAAATTTTACAAAGGAGAAATTGAGAAGAAAGCTAATCCAGATCAAAAGAACAAAATTGTGAATAAGATTGATCCTACTGAAGTTAAAAAAGAAATGGAGAGAGGATTTGGAAGAAAAATAAGAGCTTGAGGATAAGAATGAATCAAATGACCTCAGATCTCCGCACTCTAGTAACATTTACTGTAACCTTTAACATTTTAGATCATTAAACATAACCTAATATTT
>VDFB02370303.1:26551-44282 GCA_007258455.2 Sequoia sempervirens | reverse complement strand
GGGTACATCATCAGTGCCAAGGGAGTTAGTATGGATCCTAAAAAGATCCGGTCTATAGTGGAGTGGCCAGTATCCTGGGAGATGATGCATTTAAGTTACGAACAAGAACAGGAGGGGATATCCCATTGCCGGACGATGGGAGATTCCTCAAGCATTATTTCCAACCCTAGGTTCTCTCCGAGAGCCTACTTTGTAATATAGTTAGATTAGATTTGCTTTCCTGTTTGTTTGCTTTCCTTCTGCTTTTCGGTTCGTTTTGGTTTTGGTTTTGGTTTGTTACCCTTTGGGTTTTTGGTTTGGCGTTCCCGTCCCTTGAGTCGTCCGCTCAAGTGGTTTTGGTTGGAATGGGCAAGGATTTTAGGGTTTCCTGTTGCGATGAGGTGATGATGTTTTAACTCTCACAACGTGGTTTCTTTCACTGGAATTTGCATAAATTTTTGAAAAGGGCTAAGGTTGTTTTCCTCTTGTCATCATCCGATTAGTGATTGAACTCGTCTCGGGAGGTTAATCCGTTATTGTGTCATAACACAGGAGTCTGAAGACCTTAAAAATCTTACCTATCTCCATTCTGAGTCATTTTGGTTTCTTGGGAAAGGTCTTAGCAGGTGAAAATCTTACATCTTGCTTCAGCGCCACTACAATTCTCAAACCCATTGGAGGCTTCATTGCTTGCCAGCCAATTGAGGAATTGACGGAAATCAAATGATGAAAAGAAAAAGTGCTTAAAAGAAATATCTGAAAAAAGAAAGAAGAGAAAATGAAATGAAAGAAATATCATGAAATATTGGTTTTGGGAACATACGAGTAACTCCACCGGGGCTATGGACGCCCGGCCGGCAGTGGAGCAATATTCGCGAGAATTGTAGCGATAACCTCGTCGGGGCTATAGACGCCTGACTGGCAGCGAGGCAATGTCCAGGATGCTTTTGAAGTTAAGATATTTATATAACCTGCCACGGCCGATTCTGGAAGTCGAGGTGGTTTAGAGATGGAACGAATGCACACACTCACAAGGTTTTAGATGAAAGTGTTTTGATCCAATATTGGATTCTTCTCCCCTTTTGAGTAAGTGTCTTTCCTGTATGATGGTTTGAGGAAGATTAATCGAAGTTCAATTCTTAAAGTGTTTTTCAACACTTTCCTGTGGGGATGCCAGATGTTGTGACCTTTTCACACATCGCCCCATTCAAGATGGGGACCCCTAATTTTTGCTCCATTCTGGTCGTTTTGGCTTTGGTTTTTGTGTCTCTCTCTCTCTGTCTGTCTCTTTTCTATGGTCTGCTTCCTGGGGACGTTCCCGTCTGCAAGCTTCAGCATGAATTTGGCCAAGTCTGAAATTAGGGTTTGAGTCTTCCTGGTCAGTTTGAGGTCGAATAGGGTGAATAACTTGAAACTTGAGCTTAACGTTCTTGTCAGTATGCTGCCAGCAGGCTTCCGGCAAATTTTCATCAGATTCTGAGGTACTTACTATTTTTAGTAATTGTGAAATTCAGGGCAATTTGCCAGCTATTTTGAGATTCCGATCATCACACTGCATTCAGAGTATATCAGACTGCTTGCATGCCAAATTTGAGCGAAAACGGACAACTTACTATTTTTAGCAACCGCTTCGAGTAAATTTCGTGGTGCGTGATGCGTAGTTTTCTTTGCATGTCCTCAGATATTCCTTCCGGTTTTTCAAGACCTTCGCGAACGACAAAATATGCAAAGTGAGATGACAACTTTCAGAATTCAGCCTTTCGAGGCTATTTTTAGGGTTTGCATGTCAGGGTTTCTTTTGCATGTCGGATGATTACTGATGGGTTTTTCGAGAGCTTCGCGATGGTATGACATGCAAACGAGGATTCTCACTCAGTAAGGAACTTGCTATTTTTAGCAGGTGTGTCCCGGCAGCCGCCACCCAGCAGTTCAAATTCACAAGCTGATCGCAATATTGTAGAAACGAAGGCAAACAGAGTTCATTTGGGATGCATGAAAAACGAATTAGGGTTCCCAGCTTCGGAGCCTAAAAATAGGCATCAAAAGTCAAAATCTTCAAAATCCGGTGTAAACCACTGCGATCATCGTCCTTCGGGCTATCTGCTGGTGAAATTTCAAGTCGATCGGAGCACTTACTATTTATAGTAAGTCAATTTGGAAACTGGCTAAAAATAGTAAATCAACTGCATGCAGTGGTGTCGACAGACAAGTCACGTGGTGAGGAGCGTCTCATTAAAATTTCAACTCGATCGAAGCATGGGAGCTATCAGAATCAAGAGCTTACTATTTATAGTAAACGACCTTCAGAAACAGGCTAAAAATAGCAGGTCAGCTAGAAATGGCAGTGTCGACAGGGCAACAAGGTGATAAGGATGCAGTGTGTAAAATTTCAAATCAGTCCGAGCTTCAGGGATGCAAAATCAAGAAACTTACTATAAATAGCAGGGCACGTAAGCTGGAGAAATAAGTTGATGAAAATTTTCTAAGTGTTGAGTTCATCCTCCTGCCTAGCCCAAATGCGCCTACCTTGAGAGTTGAGAGCATAAAAAATTTCTAAGTATTGGTGTTCATCCACCTCCAAGCCAAAATGCGCCCATGTTTGAAAGGCATGCAACAAAAGTCAAGGAAAGTCAAAGTTTTTAATCCTTCACCAAGTAAGAAATGCGCCCATGCAAGAATAAGCTGGAAAAGGTCAAAGAGTCAACAAAGTTCATCCTCCTACATGGGCAAAATGCGCCCAAATCAAGGCATGTCAAGACAAAAATCAGGAAGTTCAAAAGTCATCCTTCTTGCATGTCTAAATGCGCCCAAGTTGAGGTGTAAAAGGTAATTGAAGGTGGTGAATGAGGTAAAAGGTAAGTTAAACACTCTAAGGCGTGGTCAAAGCAAAGTGAATGCTAGGCATGGTGGAGTTTTAAATTTTTATTTTTATTTTTTCCCTCCAAGTGCTACATGCGCCTGAGGTGATAAGTGTTAAAGGTGTTGAAAATATTTCCCCAAGGCGTGATTTTGAGTATCCTCTTCAAGTCCTAAATGCGCCCAAGGTGGTGGGTGTTAGAAAAAGTTCTAAGGCGTGTGAGGTGTGAAAATAAGATGCTAGGCGTTTTTTTCAAATTTTCTTCAAGTGTGCTGTGCGCCAAGGGTGGTGAGATGAAATATGAGATGATGCTATGGGAATTTCTTCTAAGGCGTTGGAGCTCAAAAAAATATTTTTCAAGTGTGAAGTTAAATACGAAGTGGTGGCTAGAAAATAAAATGTGCCAGGCATCTCTGTGAATAAAATTTTCTAAGTAAAGTCGGTATTTTCACAGGCAAAGTGGATCAAGCTGGATATAAAATTTTTAAGGCAAAATTTTCCAAAGAGATGATTTAAAAAAATTTCTAAGGCACAAAATATTTTCTTCCTCTAGAAAATGCGCCTAGACTCTAAAGAGATAAGATTTTCTTGAAGCACGAGCAGAGTTGCCAAGGGTGAAGTCGGTGAATGCCAGCTGCACGGGTTGATAAAAAATTTCCAAGTCAGAGCAAAATTCTCAGAGGGGATCGAAGAACGAGAACTAAATTGTTGAAAATTATTTTTCCAAGGTTCAAAATTCAAGAAAATTAAATGAACCCGTTCGTTGGGTGCCCATGGGTTCGATGCGTTCTGGAGAAAATTTTCTTCTGGGTATCGAAGATTGCCGATGAGGAGTTGATTTTAAGGTCTTCTACAGCTTGTCGAGGATTCCGAGATGAAGATTTTAAGTAGGCATCAGGTTGATGAATTTCCTAAGGGAAATTTGAAAATTTTCTAAGGCAAGTGGGAAGAAAATGTGTTTTCAAGGTGAAATTCTCTAGATGACGGATTTGAAAGAAGCTGCCTAGGTGAATTTGCTCAAATCCTTCGTGAAGATAGTTTTCTTGAGCCAGAGATGAACAAAATCAAAGTTGCCAGAGCTCCAGCAGGTGAAATGAATTTCTCAAAGATGAAGTTTATCTAAGGCATGAACTTGAACACAAAGTTGGCGATGAACGCTTGGAGATCAAAGCATGAAAATCAGGTAAGTGAGTTAAGTTTATATCATGAAGTATTCTAATACCCCTCTCCTTGCTTGTTTTGCAGGAGAAATGTTGAGGCCGGAGCACGATGACTTGAAGTGGAAGCACGATGAAGATGAGTTACAATCTCGAAGGAGGAAAATTTGCAAGAAAATGGCTAAGTGTTAAGACTTAGTATAACTCAAAAGTGACTTAAGATGAAGACCCAAGTGGGAAGAAATCAAAGAACAACGCCAAGAAAAGAAGATCAAGAATAATGTGAACGTGATCTACAAATGGAGTTCCTAGAAGGGATGATGGTGGGACATTATGGCGCATTTATTACCCCACTCTCCTCTGTGGCAGTTTTTAGGGCAATATTATTTAGGGCTGAGGTGGCACGATTCTGGCCACTCTATTGATTGTAACCCTAGCCGTCTTTTGGGACTTGGCTAGCTATAAAAGGGGAGTCCCCCTCATTTATAAGGCATTAGAAGATTAGAATTAGATTAGACATTGGAGTAGTAGACATTGAGAGAGTATTAGAGTTAGTAGTGTAGCATTGTAGAGCATTTTTGCATAATTTGGAGAAGAGAGAAAGTTTTCCCTTTGAAAACTTTTGAGGAGATTGTTGTGTAACACATTTTATGATAATAGATCTTTTCATTGATGATGGAATTCGTCTTGTCATGAAATGCTAGCAAGGTTTCTTCTTCCTTTCGTATCCAAGTAGTTTAAATTCATGCAAGTAGCTTACTTTGGTGTGTGGTGTTTTATTGAGATAGCTTCGCTTTATTCCATACCACTAGCGGCTTGTTGATGATAAGTTCGCCTTGTGTGGTCGACTGGAGATTGTTTTGTGTTTAACTTCGGTTGTGATTTATATGCTTATATGCGTCGTTCTGATGGTGTATGCATGTTAATTCATAATTTGAACATCTTTTGCTATTTCCCTTGAAGATTGCACCGATTTTGCTGAGGCTGTCCGACGGAGGCTAGGTGAAATCCGGTTGAAGTCTATTGAAATGAAGCTCCACATATCCTGCATTTAGAATAGAACATAAATTTCTTAGGCCTTATACCCTTTTACTTTCCGTACATTTCTGATTAGTTTTAGGAAAGGAACCACATTGCTAAATCATCCGAATTACATGAAAACCCTTAGTCCGCTGTCTGCTGTCAACCGCCGAACAATTGTGTAAGTCCCCTTGAAAATACCAGCAATATCACATCAAGCCAAACTGAGCCTATTCGCACTTAAGGAACCTTGGAGTTGAAAGCATGATCTTACTCGCAATCTTAGCATGCTGAATACTTTGTTCAAGAGAGGATAGAGCGTCCGTTGGGGGACTTTATTCTGTGTTGGTGCGGTCTCAAAAACCACGTCAACACATACCACTTCGGATTAAGAGCATAGGCAAGCATATGAAGAGGGGTATTCATTGTGTTCCACCTCTTTGTCACAATAGGCCTAATATGGTCCTCATAAAATCTCAACTCAGGTTCCTTTTGACAAATAGCTTGCTTCATTTGGTCAAGCATGCTATCAAAAGTCTCATATATCTCTCCCAAGTTAGGAGAGTCTATATCTGCATACCGGATTACCCTCACAGTTGGTGATATGAAAGAGCAAATATACCTACAAGCAACAAATTAAATATTAGAACTTTTAAAATAATAAAATACAAACTACAAAGTAAAACAAAGTGTAACAAATTCAAAATTTCAAAAACAATTTAAATTTTCAGATTTCTTACTTGATAGTGGCCCACCAAGTTTCACTAAGTACTCTATCTCTCACTTCCTTGCCTTCATTTGTCTTCGACAGATTCCACCTTTTCCAATCTGCACAAACAACCATGGCTTGTAGAGCATCTTGGACCTCCAACATCCTCTCCAAGCAAAATATAGTAGCTAGCATATCTAGTCTCAACTGGTTTGAGGAATTCTTTCTTTGAATAAGACCGGAATAGTGCATGTGAAGTGTGATGGTTGCATACAAACATTTGTATGCCTCTAGCCTCTGCAACTGCTGCCCTCACCCAATCTATTTTTCCAATGTCTTTCAAAGCATTATTCAAAGCATGTACACAGCATGGAGTCCAAAAAATATGTTTGTAAGCATTCTCAATCATCAAACCAGCTAGCTTACAAACACGAGCTGAATCTGTCACAACCTGCACAACATTAGAAGGCCCAACCTCCTCTACAGCCTCCCTCAAAATGCCAAACTGAAAATCAGCATCCTTACGCTTCCCAGAACAATCAACAGCTCGAAGAAAGTATGAACCAGCAGGGCATGTAACAATAACATTAATGAGTGGCCTATGTTGAATATCAGTCCACCCATCCATGACAATGGAACAACCAGTCCTAAGCCATGTCTGCCTCATCTCCTCCATCAACAAGGTAGCTTTTGAATATTGTTTGTCAAGGAGGGAGGTACGCAATCTATGTTCTCCAGGGGGGGCATAAGAGGATCCAACTGACAATATTTCTTTCACCATAGTTTTGAAATAAGGTGACCTTGCCAAATGAAATGGAAGAGCATGTGCATAAAAGAATTTGGCCACTGCATCATCAGCTTGCTCACGTTTTTGTGTATTCATCAACCCCATGATTGAAGTTTTCTCACTTGCTTTCTTCTTCCCTCTATCACAAGTCTCTGAAACTGATACATTGGAAGAGCCTTGCAAATCAGCTAATGGTCGTTTTCTATTTTGAATGGTAATGATTTGGTCATCACTACATCCAGCCAACTTTGCAAATTGAAGCTGCTGCTCCAATGTTATTGTTGTACAAACTCTAACACCTTTTCCACAGTCACCCTCTAGATGGCCTCTAATCCTAGTATAGCTCCCATGGTAAGTAGATTTACAAACATGACAAAGCCATTTCTTGCTGCCCCCTGAATTTTTTTGCTTGTTGACAGTCACATCTGTGGCAAACTGACGCAATGGTTTGTTGCGGTTGAAAGGGCCTTTTGCAAATCTTTGAAGAGTGGGTACAGGGCATGCAAAATGGTCTGAAGAAGCATGGGTTGGATTTTCAGAGGTAGAAGAATGTAGAAACCCTAGTTTCCCCTATTCTCCGGATCTGACAGTCTTCTGTGTTTTTTTTTTAAGTGTTTTGGGTTTTTGCTTGTTTTTGAGTTTTTTGAGCAATAAATGAAAGGTACGATTTTTGCTTGAAAATGATAATAAATTCAAATAAAATAATTCTACTCTGATAACAATGAAATCAAAAGCCAGAATGGACGCCAATCTTAATATAAATGTTCTGAGACAGTTACAATGTAATTCTGACAACATGCGAAGAAAAGGCAATGATTTAATGAAACCTGATTTTGCTGATACAGCAATAAATGAACAGCTAAAAGGTACGGCTGCAACGATTATTTTGTTTCTCCTCCAGTCTGTTGTTCTCAAAAGCCTCCAGCAACCCCAGCGCTCCCAGATGATGAAGAAAGAAGGTCTGAAGATAGGCGTTTGGCTCAAGACAAAAGAACACACCTTTTTATGCAAGTACGGCCTGACAGAAAATGTACGGCCTGCAGCTGTATTAAATGCAATTTGTACGGCCCTTCTGGATTCTCTGGAGAAAGATGAATATAGACGCCTCTGTGCAATTACTCCCCTGAATGATGAATACCTCTGATAACTCTGAATGTTTAACTCAATATGAAGCTCTGTAATTTCTTCTGAATGAAGAAATCTCTCTGCTGCAATAGATCAAGTGTTATTTCACACTCTCTGAATTGCTTCCAGTGGAGATGGCTCGTTCCCCAAGGAATTCAAACTTGAAACCCTAAAGTCTCTTGCTCAGATCAATTTGATCAGTTTCTCAAAATCAATAATCACATAATGCTCAAAACCCAAGGCAAATCCACTATTATGCTGAAAAGTGCGACTTCCTTAAGAATAGGGTTTTAATGAAATATTCACATTTTAATCTTTTAATATTTCAATAGTCTCTGCTGAATATTTTAATATAAATCAAATGTCAATTTTGGCCCCTTCAATGATGGCGCACCCCCTCAATGAGAAATCACTTAAGTTATAAATTGATATTATAACTTTGTATTATAATGATTAATTAATTAATATTTAATTAATGCAATTAAATATTAATATCTTCCTTGATACTAATCCGATGACTGATCTGTCTGATGCTGACGAACTCTGAAGTGATTCCAAATACTGCCAAAGCCATACTGCTAAAAATAGCAGGGGTCCCACTCTGCCTGCCAGGAACTGCTAAAAATAGCAATTCTGCAAAAAGTCTCCGATTGAGCCAAAACGAAAGACTACTGATCAATCTACTAACTGAAGCTGAGCCAACCTCTGAAGTGACCCTCTATCCAGTCTATCAGCCTACGAGGGTCGTGTGATAGGCCAATCCTGTACTCCGAGAGATGTCACTGAGAAGGGGACATGACAAAGAAGGATCTAATGACATTCTTTGAACTTCATTTTCACTCTCACTACCCTCACCCTCATAACTGTCACTGCCATTGCTGTTGCTGCTCATTTTGAAATTTGTATGGCTTTTCTTTATTTTTTAAAATATGAAGTTTGTATGCTGGTTGAAAATCTGAAAGTTTGTAAAAATTATATCAAATCATTTAATCAATGAACCATTCAATGAATCAACATTGAAAACAAAAATGAAAATAAAAGCAAAAATTATTATTAAAAATTAAAAAAAATGATAAGCTAATATCATAATACAGAAGCAAATTTTTTTTTAAAATTAATCTCAAACCTGGAAGTAGGAAATGGAACTAAGAAAAATGCAGCTCCCAGCTCCTGAAGGCGTCCCAAAATGCAGCTTGAGTGAAGGAAAAAATGCACAAATAGAAGCAGCCGCGACTTTACCCTAGGCGTGAGAAACAAAACTTGAAAAAAATTGTTTCATGGCTCTTTCAAATGCAAAAACGCCTCTGTTAAATGCCCAAATGCAAGAAGAAAAAGGCATAAAATTATTTAGACTGATCTTTCAGTGTGAATTGCCCTTGCTGTGTGAACTGTGAACTCAAACTGTGAAGTCGCCGCCCTAGCCTCAGCCGCGCTTTGCTTCAGAGCCAAATATGAACAATATAAATGAATCATATTTGATAGCTTATGACTTTTAAGAAACTTTTTTAGGTTTCATATTATTTTTCTTCCTTTGACGTCGCCAAAAAACGCAGTATAAAACGTTTTTTAAAAACAAAAATTGTGATTTTTATGTTTTATGCGCGGGGGACGGCAAGCCGTCCCCGGGGACAGCGAGGGACGTTCCCAACGTCCCCTGCCATCCCCGGGGACGAGGGAACGTTCCCAGAGGAGAGGAAACGTCCCCCCCCGTTTCCTATTAATTTCTCAATTTAGGGGACGGCCGGGGACTGTCCCCGATGCATCCCCCCGTCCCCGGGACGGATGGGGATGGGTACAGGGGGTTTTGGGGCAGGGGACGCGTCCCCGTGTAACATAGCTTAATAATACAAATTCACTTAACTTACCTTATTTTCATGCTTTAACTTCCAAGGGTTCATCGTCTTTCTCTAGCCAACTTTGCTTTCTTCATGCATCATATTTCAATGCCTTAGACAAATTTCATCTTCCTCAAGGGCGTATTTAAGAGATGCACTTTAAAATCATCTTTCGAAGGTGTAAACTTCAACTGCATCTTCTTCAAGAAATTTATTTCACCAGCTAAGGCGTTGACAACTTTGATTTTATTCATCTCTGGCTCAAGAAGACTATCTTCATGAAGAATTTGAGCAAATTCACCTAGGCAGTCAACTTCAAATTCACTATCCAAGGCATTTTATCTTCAAAAACATCATTTATTCCTTGCCTTAGAAATTTTTTAAATTTTCCCCTTAGAAAATTCATCAATCAAGTGTCGATCAAAATCTTTATCCTGAAAGCCTTGGAGAAGTGTAGAAGACTTTAAAATCCAATCCTCATTGCAGACGTCCAATACCCAGAAGAAAATTCTCCTCAGAAGGCGTCCAATTCATGTGTCCACATCGAAGGGGTACATTTAATTTTTTGAATATAAACCTTAGAAAAATATTTCTCAACCAAATTTATTCTCATCCTTCATCTCCAGGCGTATTTTCCTGCTCTGACTTGAAAATCTTCTTCAATCTCATGAAGCCGGCACATTTTGATGTATCCACTGCCAATTCATCCATGCCACAAAAAATTTCATCACTTCTTCAAGCTCAGGCGTATTTTCCCCTAGAGGTGGAATTTTATGCCTTAGAAATCATTTCAAATAACATCACTAGCATGGGCGCATATAGGGGCTTCCACTTTCAATTTCCAATACTTAGAACATTTTCCAACTCCCTCCACAAGTCAAGGTGCATATGACTGGCTGAGCTTCAAATTTTCAATACTTCGAATATTTTACCCTCCAATCAAGGCTAGGGCGCATTTAGCATGGTGAGTTTCCAATTTCCATGCCTTTGAAAATTTTTGGTGCCATCATGCAAGTTGGGCGCATTTTACTAGTAGAGCCTCCACTTTTGCATACTTAGAAACTTTTTCTTAGCCACCTTAGACTTGGGCGCATTTAGCACATTGAGGTGGATTTTCCAACGCCCTATTCACTTTTCCCACTCTTATCTCTAACATGGGCGCATTCAAAGGGTCTAGCAGGAAGTTTTCATACTAGAAACTTTTTCTAAGTTCATTTCTAACATAGGCAGATTTAGCCTATAGTGAAGGATTTAACCACGCCTTGGTAACTTCTCTCATCAATTTCACCTTATTTAACTTCAACGCCATGGTAACTTCCCCCATCTTCACCTTCACTTGGCGCATTCAAAGGGGTAAGGTGGAAGTCAAGTATTTTTGTCCTTTTCCTAGCCCATATGGGCGCATTTGACATGTGCTGAGGACATTCTCACTTTAACGCCTTAAGTCTTCTTCATCATCTTTCCTAGCATGGGCGCATTTTGATGTATGAGGATGAACTTCAACACTTAGCCATTTTTCTATCAACCTCCTAGAAGTGGGCGCATTTCATATGTGGTGAGGGATGAACCTCATGCCTTAGAAATTTTCATAACCTCTCCACCTTGCATGGGCGGATTTAGAGGGGTGAGGCGGATTTACTTCAACACTTAGAAACTTTTAGCACTCATCACCTTGACTTAGCATAGGCGCATTTGGAGGGTGGTGAAGGACAAACGCCTCGACTTAGAATTTTCTAACACTTTCATCCTTGAAGAGGGCGCATTTGAGGGGTCAAGGTGGATTTAAATCTTCATGCCTTAACTTTTTTTTTTCTGCATGCTTGATGATGAGGGTGCATTTGAGGGGTCCTGCAGGATAAACGCCTTGCCTTAGCTTTTATTTCATCATCTGCCAGTCATCTGAGGATGAGGGCGCATTTGAGACGGTGAGGTGGATGAACTTCATTACTTAGAATTTTCTTCACACCTGCTTTTGCCAGCTTATCCATGCCCTGCTATATATAGTAAGTCCTTTGATTTTCATATCTTTGAAGCTCGGACTGATTTGAAATTTTAAACACTGGATTTTCATAACCTTGTTAGCCTGTTCACACTCCCATCTCGAGCTGACCTACTAAAAATAGTATGTTTTTGAAGGTGGTTTACAATTTATAGCAACTGCTTGATTTCATGACCTCCACAACTCCGTTTGGCTTGAAATTTGAATGACATGCTCCTCATCGGTAGACCTGCCCGTTCACACTAGCGTCTACTGTTGATTTACTATTTTTAGCCTGTTTCTGGAATGTCTTACTATAAATAGTAAGTGATTCATTTGCCTTCAAATTTTACTGGTGGATAGCCTGAGAGATGCTGATCGTAGTGGGATACACCGGTTTTCGAAAATTCTGGCATTTTACCCCTCATTTTGGGTCCCAAAGTTGGAAACCCTAATTTGACTTGCATGTATATCAAACGACCTCCGTTTGACTTCGTTGCTATTGCACTTCGCCCTGTTTGTGATTCTGATGCGCTAGGAGGGAGCTGTTAGGGTAGACCTGCTAAAAATAGTAAGTTGCTGAAAAAGTGATCATCTTGGCTTGCATGTCACATCATTGTGTAGCTTTTGAAAAAACCATAAAGAATCACTCAACACGCGTTGAAAACCCTGACATGCAAACCCTAAAAATAGCCTCGGAAGACGGCTTCTGAAAAAGTGTCGATCCCGGTTTGCATGTTACACTGTTGCGAAGCCCTCGGAAAACCCACAAGGAATGCTCAAACATGCAAAGAAAATCTCAACATACAAACCCTAAAAATAGCCTCTGAAAGTTGAATTCTGAAAGTCATCATCTCATTTTACATGTTACATCCTCGCGTAGGTTTCAAAAAACCTAGAAAGAATCTTCAGACATGCATTGAAGAACTTTGCATATAAACCCTAAAATCTGCTCCGGAAGCTGAACTTGCTAAAAATAGACAGTTGTTTCTTCTAGCTCAAAACTTGCAGACGAGCAGCTTGACATGTTCTGGATGCAATGTAATGATCAAAACTTCAAAAGTGCTGAGAGAACGCCCTGAATTGTACACTTACAAAAAATAGTGAGTTGTCAGAATCTGATGAAACTTTGCAGAGGACCTACTGGAAGCATGCTGACAACAACGTTAGTCTTAGTTTTCAATTTATTCACTTCATCTGACCTCAGACTAGCCGGAAGAGTGCAAACCCTAATTCTAAGACTTAGCCAAAAGACCCAAACGAAGCAAAAATTAGGGGGGTCCCCATTTGCAATGGGGCAATGTGTGAAAAGGTCACAACAGTCCCCTCGTGTAAACAACAAATCACAACGAACCAACTGAGGGTATTCCATAGCATTTCGGAACCTTGGAGTTGAACATACGAACTTTCTGGCAATCTTAGCGTATGGAATTCTTTGATCAAGAGAGAATGGAGTAGCCTTCGGATTACTTTGTTCTACTGATTAGTGCGGTCACAAAAATCACATCAACACTTCTTTCACCTATCTCAGAGTCTATGGTTTTTCAGGCGCTCCACTCATGTTACCAAAGTACTCGTCAAACGAGGTCGTCTTCATCGAGTTCTTAAGGCAGGCACATGAGGTCAACACGGTCTTGAGGAACAAAAGGAAACCCGCCCTCAGTTTTTCGTTAGGGTTGGGAATTTATACATGCAGATCAGTAGCAGATGCTAAGGCCATGGGGGATGAGTTAGATAAACTTGGTCTCAAGCCTTACAACGAGAGACAATGATATGACCCTCATGGCCTCTACGCTGACCGACTTGAGAACTATGCTCACTTACCCGCACTCGAAGATTTTTGGGCCAATTGCATAGATGAGTTTGAGGTGCGGAGGCATAGTTACAACAGGCTAACTCTTCACTAGATGAAAGACTACTTATCAGAAGACATTGAAGGGTTATCAAATGATGATGACGATATGCTTCTCCTGATGTATGCTTAGAAGCGAATTGAAGATCAGCCCCTTCCTCAGGTCATTTGGGCTAATAAAGAGTCCCTCTCAGTTGAAGATAGGACAAGGCAAGTCCTCGAGCATAGCAAGGTTTTCCCAATCCTTAAGAGGAAAAACTCCATTCCAGCAGCAGAGCCGCCAAGGACACTTCCTTCTTCTTCCAGAGCACAATCAAAGGGTGTCATGTCCCCATCCTAGTCAGCGCAGCTGGTGACAAGGTTAGCCTATCATTTCGATCCTCGTAGGCCGACAGGAGTGTGCAGAGGATCATCTGGGGCAGTTGCTCAGTGTTTGGTAGCTCCAGTTTTGCAGTTGTGTCAGGTTGGGCCTTCGCAGAATCTTCCAGTGAGCATTTTCAGGAACTTTCTATTTTTAGAAAGTTAGGTCAGGCGGAAGCTGCTATTTCGTGCAGGGCACCTGGTTCAACCATTCAGCTCAGAATCGACCCAGTTCAGCAGTTTGATGATCAGATGGAGAAATAAGGAGTATTTAATGAATTATTAAATATTTAGTAATTTGACTTTATATTAAAGTCAATTTATTGAAATATTTAAATATTTAATTATTTGGCTTAATTATAAAGTATTTATTATACTTTATAATAAATTATTAAATGTTGACTTAATGAGTATTTTATATTCATTAAAAGAGGGACGCCAATAATTAATGATTTCTCCTAAGTTTAAAAAGGCGTATTAAATCATTTAATTTAAATCATTATTTTAAAAAGGAGTGGGTCGAATTTCTTCAAGAGCAATATATACCTTCTCAAGGCAAAATCGAAATATTCTGATATTATTATTCAATTTTGTCTTTATTGCTCTGAGCATTGGAGTTTGCAAACCCTAGGGTTTCTGGCAGACGAACGTTTCTGGAGAACGAAAACTCTTCAGAGATCAGGCAGACTGAGGCTGTGAAATACCAGTTGAAGCTTGCACTTGGTTATTTCACACAGGGATCACAGGTTGGATTTATTAACAGATTCATCGGAGATTAGCAGAGATAATCATCTACCTTTTTGAGGCAACTTCATTAGAGAACTTATTTCAAAGATCTGGCATTGTTTCTTGGAGGCCGTACTTTGTCCTTATTGCTGCAGTAGGCCGTACCTTCTGTACTTTCCAGGCCGTACCTTCTCATCTCTAGTGAAACGCATATATTCTTCAGAGTCTGGTGATTCTAGCTTGGGCGCCTTGGTACTGGGGTTGTTTCTTGCCTGTGACTGGAGAGCAAAAGGGATATATTATTTTCTACATGCATTTATTGCTGCTACAGCCGCCACCCAGGTTCTTCAATAAAATTTCATGTATTTCATTCTTTATTCAAATTTTGGTATTGTAAAAGCTATAAAAAAAATATATACTGGTGCGCCTATGTTCTCTGGGCAAGATCTGAGTCATTTTATGCATTTTGAATTTATTTGGAATTTTTCAAGCATTTATTAGTAAAATCGCAGCTTTAAGTTTTTGGTCTGAAAACCCTCAAAACACAAAAAAACCGAAAATTGCAAAAACAACAAAATCTCAGCTAGGGTTTCGTATTGAGAACCATCAGGGTTCTGACAGTGGTATCAGAGCACAGATCTCCTGCCATCCTGTGCTTTTTCAGTGCTTTTTCAGAATTCAGTGCTTTTCTGGTTGCCTTTTATGAGCCAAGATATTATTCAGTATACTAGAGGTGTAGGGACAGGCAAAGACGAGGATTGGACAGGTCCACCTATCCCTGAAGGTCAGACAATATCAGGAGTACTTGGTTTTCACAGATCCAGTTCTGACGGTAGTGAAAACAGTGTTGCAACCCTAATGGCAGAACGTGAGACTTCCTCAGAGACTCGCAGGGATCCAGGGAAGGCGCATGCAGAGGGTGATATTACTGATGAGGAGTTTAGACGGAGCATGATAATATGATGGACATGATGTCTCAGTTGATGGGTACCATTAGACAGTACACGCCCACACAGCCTCATTTCATACAGATTGGTCAGACGAGCGGGACTGCACCAGTGGATCAGCCATTAGCATCAGCACCTCGCAGCCGTCTCCGATCTATCAGGAGCGTAGGCCAGGTCAGCCTACTTTCTTACCTAGGGAGACTCCACCACAGACTCCAGGGGCAGAGCATCAGGGGCAGCATCAGGAGTTTCAGCCACACAATGGCATGTCCGTGGCAGACTTGACGAGATTTCATGGTGAGTACATGTCACTAGCACCTGAGATCCGGCAGGCACTTACATTCCATGAGTTTATAGATGTTTATAAACCCAGAGGAGGAGGCAGATTTGACCGCAGACCCCCACAGCATCAGCAGCCGCAGCCACAGGTGAATAGGGATTTGCAGTATGCGGTGAGCAAGATTACATTGCCATATTTTGATGGGTCTGAAAAGACATCAGCGAGGTCTTGGGTCCAGAAATTGGACAATTACTTGTCACTTAGGCCTATGCAGGAGGATGAGGCAATTAAATTTGCTACTTTACATCTTGACGGAGTAGCACATGATTGGTGGCACCACGGCATGTATACGCTAGGCCATCATGCGGTCAATACCTATCAGGAGTTCACCAGCAGACTGATAGAGAGATTTGATAAAAAGGATCCGGAACTGTATTTCAGAGAGTTGGCTCAGCTCAGAAAGACGGGCAGCCTGGATTCATACATCGGTGAGTTTCAGAGAGTGGCAGTCATGGTGACAGGGATTTCAGAACGGAGACTCATCATACTCTTCGTTGAGGGGTTGACAGAACCCATGAGAGGTTGGGTTAAGGCTTTTAACCCACCTACTCTTCAGGAGGCCATGCGGAAGGCGAGAAGCATGGAGCTTGCAGCACCTCGCAGCAAGTTCAATTCAGGGTCAACACCATACACGAGACCCAATAGGCCTTTTGATAGAAACAATGACAGGAATAGGCTTTTGACAGAAGAAAGGATCAACTGGATCCTAAGAGACAGAATGCACCACCATTTGACAGGGAAACGTTGAATGAATTGCGTAAGAAAAAGTTATGTTTTTGGTGCAAGGCACCCTATGATGAAAAACATATATGCCCACTTTATCCGAAGGTCAAAAATAATCAAATGGAATGGTTTTACGAGGGCAAAGAGCAATCTGATCTGTCAGACCAGCAAGCTGATTCCGAGCCTTCAGATGATGAGAGGTCCGAAAATGAGGGTGAACATGAAGGCGGAAGGAAGCTACAAGAAGCCCATCTGACTAGCCTTCAGAGAGATGGTTCATTTCGACTTCGTGGGCTCTTAGCAGGTCAGAAGGTGATTACATTGTTGGATACTGGTGCTACACACAATTTTATTGATGCACGTTTAGTGGAGAGGCGTGGCATCCAGACAGAGGCTTTTGAGGGTATTCGAGTCAAGGTGGCTGACGGATATACTCTCAGGTGTGACCGAAAGATTACTGATCTTCCGATGAGATTGAACAACTATGAATTTAAGACTGAATTCTATGTTGTTAATATGGGGGATACAGATGTGGTATTAGGGATGGCATGGTTGCATGATTTGGGTGAGTTCACACTCAACCGACGTGATATGGAGATGAAATTCAAGGTTGACGGGAGACCACATGTCATCAAGGCCATTAGAGACAGTAATCTTAGGATGGTTTCATTCAGACGGATGGAGAGGCTCATTCGTCATGATATGGTTGACTGGGCGGCAGAGTGCATGTTGATGCCAGCCCAGCAGGAGCAGCAGAAGGGTGAGTACCACCTTGACATTCAGATACTGAGAACTAAACACTCCAAAGTGTTTAGTGACATTCCACCTGGCAGACCTCCAGACAGAGGGACAGAGCATATCATTGAGTTGGAGGAGGGCGCAAAGCCCGTTATGATCACTCCCTACAGACATCCGAAACGACTCAAGGATGAGATAGAGAAGACCATTAATGAGTTGTTAGCTATGGGCCACATCAGACCTAGCAAGTCTCCTTTTGCTTCATCGGTTGTATTGGTGAAGAAGAAGGACGGATCACTTCGGATGTGTATTGATTACAGGCAGCTCAACAAAAGAACAATCAAAAACAGGTACCCTATTCCACGCATTGATGAGCTGATAGATGAGTTGCACGGAGCTGTCTTCTTTACGAAGATTGATTTGAGATCAGGGTACCATCAGATTCAGATGAGGGAGCAGGATATTGAGAAAACCGCCAGTGTCATTATGTCACTTCGTGAAGCCCTGGTTGCGCCCTCGGTTAACTAATGCACCGCCACCTTCGTGCCACTATGAACAGGCTTCTCGCTGTCACTGGAGGGAGTATTTCCGCTAGTCT
>VDFB02370303.1:0-24221 GCA_007258455.2 Sequoia sempervirens | reverse complement strand
TTTATATTAAAGTCACTTTATTGAAATATTTAAATATTTAATTATTTGGCTTAATTATAAAGTATTTATTATACTTTATAATAAATTATTAAATGTTGACTTAATGAGTATTTTATATTCATTAAAAGAGGGACGCCAATAATTAATGATTTCTCCTAAGTTTAAAAAGGCGTATTAAATCATTTAATTTAAATCATTATTTTAAAAAGGAGTGGGTCGAATTTCTTCAAGAGCAATATATACCTTCTCAAGGCAAAATCGAAATATTCTGATATTATTATTCAATTTTGTCTTTATTGCTCTGAGCATTGGAGTTTGCAAACCCTAGGGTTTCTGGCAGACGAACGTCTCTGGAGAACGAAAACTCTTCAGAGATCAGGCAGACTGAGGCTGTGAAATACCAGTTGAAGCTTGCACTTGGTGATTTCACACAGGGATCACAGGTTGGATTTATTGACAGATTCATCGGAGATTAGCAGAGATAATCATCTACCTTTTTGAGGCGACTTCATTAGAGAACTTATTTCAGAGATCTGGCATTGTTTCTTGGAGGCCGTACTTTGTCCTTATTGCTGCAGTAGGCCGTACCTTCTGTACTTTCCAGGCCGTACCTTCTCATCTCCAGTGAAACGCATATATTCTTCAGAGTCTGGTGATTCTGGCTTGGGCGCCTTGGTACTGGGGTTGTTTCTTGCTTGTGACTGGAGAGCAAAAGGGATATATTATTTTCTACATGCATTTATTGCTGCTACAGCCGCCACCCAGGTTCTTCAATAAAATTTCATGTATTTCATTCTTTATTCAAATTTTGGTATTGTAAAAGCTATAAAAAAAATATATACTGGTGCGCCTATGTTCTCTGGGCAAGATCTGAGTCATTTTATGCATTTTGAATTTATTTGGAATTTTTCAAGCATTTATTAGTAAAATCGCAGCTTTAAGTTTTTGGTCTGAAAACCCTCAAAACACAAAAAAACCGAAAATTGCAAAAACAACAAAATCTCAGCTAGGGTTTCGTATTGAGAACCATCAGGGTTCTGACAAAGGGGAAAGGCATAAGTCAGTCTCAAGAAGGCGTCAAAGGTAACAGATCACATAAGAATGTAAGAAGAAGGTTAGACTTCGAGGCATAGTCATCACGAGGCAACCCTCAGTTTATAGCAGAAAAGCTCTTACCTAACGAGCACATTACCTCAAAAGCGGAGGGAAAACACACATGATTCTGCCACTTTAACTTGGGGATCTTAACCCAGCCATTTCACATCAGCTTCAAGATATTGAAGAAGATGAAGAAATTGCAATTGTACCTCCCAAGGAAGTTAGTAAAGATACTATCGTGTCTTGGCTTGAGAGCTCCTTAGGAAGGGAGAGAAGAAGAGCTTCATATCAAGTGGATTTTGATGACCCTGACAACATCTATCAGGAACCTCCTAAGAAGAAAGCAAAGGAGCAAGTCCAGTTTGATAGGAATCTAGATGGTGAGATGGTCATGGAGACTGCTACGCCTCTTGGAGATAAGAACAAGGATGAAGTTGAAATGGATGATTTCGTGATTGTCAAGGCTAATCTTGGTAAAAACACCAGACATGCGGATGTCAGTTTGTTCAGAGTTGTGTCTGAAAACCTTCAAGAAAGAGTGCTCAAGGATGGAGAAGACAAAACAGCCCTCAAGGCTGAAATACAACAACTCAGGCTTTATCTTTCTAACTTTGTCCATGGTTCTTCACAGGCTACTCAGTTGCTGCCCAGGGTTTTAGATACACCAGTCGATCATCATGAATTGAGACAGCTGGTCATTTGTGGGAAGGAAACTCAAGAGTGGATCGAGAGTTTCATTGTCAGAGGAAAGGAGATCTTAGTGCAGATGTTTCAGTTGAGAGACAACGCTCATTCACTACGTCAAGGTATTCAAGGGTTTGAACAGTCAATGGCTGAGATGAAACCAAGGAACAAAATCATCATTGCTGATTTGGATATAGCCTATGGTTCAGTGCTCTCAAAAGAACACAAGAGGCAGATCCTTGCTTGGAGAGAGCATGATGTTTTCTAGGTTAAAACCTATGAGAGGATATCCGAGGAGTTTATTTCGTACAGACAAAGGGTGATCGAAGCTCTTCCTTTCATCAATGAGTTTGTCACAGAGATTCCTTCTCGATAGAGTCTTGAAGATGGTTCCTATATCGGGCTTCATGAAGTGCAACCTCAGTTCTAGAGTGTTGTTCGCAGCTGTGATAGCAGCAGTCCAATTGGCAGGAGAATGATTCATATTTTGCATGATGTCAGCAAGATTTGAAAAAGTGGCCAATGAGGTTGAAGATTTCCTGAGATCAATTGTAGATGTAGAGGATATCTTGGAAAGGCGTAACTTTTCTATTGAGGGCATAGATGCACCTAACCGGGACACAGTTTCCTACTTTTTAGTGGATGTCATTGAAATTTAAAGCAGCTTTCATCTAGAAGCTTTCTTTCCGCTATCTTTCTATTCTTGGAACAATTCTTATCCATTCTTTGAAGAAGAGAAATAAAATAAATTGTAATAGTTGGCATTTCTTGCTTTTCCTAATTTCTTAGGTGTTAGATGTTATCTTCTTTCTAGATTTAGAAATAAAGCTTGCTTGCTGAACAAGCCCTAGATTGTGAAAGCAAGGAGATTTTAGGGTTCCCTACCCCTCTGCTTGCCTATAAATAAGAGCCTTTTCTCATTAGTTTTCTTTAACCATGCTAGTGATAACAAAATGCTGAGCCTAAGTGCCTTCTATTGTTATTCAAGTGTTGTTCAATTGTTTTATGATAGCGAATTGTTGAGTCTCTTTTAGCCAACAAGTAGTTGTTGTAATTGTTGTTCTCTTTGTGTAAGAACAAGATTGCAAGCCTCTTTAGCTGCAATTTCTTGTTCCGTGCATGTGTTTAGTGTAATCTTTGTTCTAGAAGTTTGAGAAATAAAATCATGACCCTCCTTTGCCATGGTATAACATCTCAAATTTCTGTCTATCGTGTTATGCTTATATAATCTTAAATTTCGGCTTGCATTGAAAGTTAGTAAATGTATGTTGAGAGGAGAGTTTATTTGAGTACGTTTATTGTGTTATGCTTTATGATCTTAATTTCAGCCTACATTGAAAGTAAGTAGATGTATGTTGGGAAAGGGTTTATTTTAGCACTTTGTCAGACAATCAAACCTTGTTTATTTTTATTTTCTCTTGCTTTGCGTTTACTCGCGAAAATAGAAACGTCTTTAGCATAAGTTAGTCGTAGTTGGAATTCTTAATCAGAAAATCTTAGCTGCGGTGTCTTGTGTTTTATAAACCTTGTGCTCTAGCTGAACCAAAAAAGATTGGCAAATTAGATTTAATTTACTTTCTTTCATACCATCAGCAAGAGGGACCTTCCCCTCCTAATTTGAAGAGCAGTTTATCTGTGCATAGCTGTCCGTTTTTGTCTCTCTCTCTCTTTTTCCGGTCTCTTTTCTGTCTGCCTTCCGAGATTGTGCCCGTCATTGAGTTTAAATGTGAAATTTGGCCAAGTCCGAAAATTAGGGTTTTGAACTTTCCAACCAATTTGCGGTCAAACGGGGTGAATAACTTGTAATTTGAGGCTAACATTAGTGTCAGTATGTTTCCAGCAGGTTTCCACTGAAATTTCATCAGATTCTGCCAACTTTCTATTTTTAGTAAGTGTCAACTTGGGGTCGATTTTCTCGAGATTTTCACATTTTGACAACTTCATTACATTCTCTACACTCCGAGTTCATTTCTGACAAAATTTGAGCAAAAATGGATGACTTACTATTTTTAGCAGTTTAGCTTCCAAAGCCAATTTCAGGGCCTAGATGCAAGGTTTGTCAACGCATGTCTGCATATTCCTTCTGGGTTTTCAGAGACCTTCGCGATGATGTAACATGCAAAGTGAGACAACAACTTTCAGCGTTTAGCCTTCAAAGGCAGATATTAGGGTTTGCATGCAGATTTTCTCAGCGCATGTTGGCATATTCTTTCTGGGTTTTTCGAGAGCTTCGCAACGATGTAACATGCAAGCGAAACTGGTCACTTTTTTGAAACTTGCTATTTTTAGCCAATGCTTGCATGTTGAAGATTTTTCTGGGTTTTTCAAGATCTTTCGGGCAGTGTGACATGCAAAATCATCTGACAGCCAGTTGGTCACTTTTTCAATCACTTTCTATTTTTAGCAGGTACCACTCTAGCAGCTACCCGACACTTCAGAACCACGAACTGATCAACATGCAACAGAAACGAGGTCAAACGGAGCTTATCTGAGGAACATGCATAAAATTAGGGTTTCGAGCTTAAGGGCTAAAAATGAGGAATCAGACACCAAAATGTCCAAAACTGAAGTATCCATCATGGTCAGTATCCTTCAGATAGTCTGCTGGCAAAATTTGAAGACAATCGGCGCACGTACCATTTTTAGTAAGGTGTTTTCGACACGGGCTATAAATAGAAAGTCTATCTCGAGCGCCAGCGCAAACAGGCAAGTTCATCAACGAGGAGCACGCTGTCCAAATTTCAACTCAAACGGAGCTAAGGAAGTCTCAGAAGCAAGCAGTTACTATAAATAGTAAACCACTTCCAGAAACATTCCAAAAATAGCAGGTCAGCGCGAAGCATCAGTATGAACGGGTCAAACAAGTGATGAGAACCCCTTGGCGCGAATTTCAAGACAAACGGAGTTACAGAGAATGGAGAATCGGGCACTTACTATTTTTAGCAGGCATGGGCAGAGAAATTAGGGTTTCCTAAATTCAAGGGCAGGACAAGACAATCATGCAAAAGTAGCATCTAGCCACAACCACCACATTTCAAGCATTCAGTACGTAAAATTTGAAGACATTCTGAGCAATTGCTATTTTTAGCAAGTTGCTAAAAACAGTAGAGGCATACGGGTACCAGGCACCAGCAGCTCAATCATGTCACCAGGATCCGAACAAAGCAAAATCCAGCCTTTTTGAAGCTTGAAATTAGCTTGAAGTGCAAAATTGACAAACTTTCTAAAAATAGCAAATTAGGGTTAGCATGATCGAGTCACCCTAAATCCAGCAAAGGGCAAGAAATCCACCAAGTTTGATATTTTTTCAGGTCCAGTATCAATACTTGCTTTAAAAGGCCAAAGACAGATCAAAATTCTTGAAGTGTTTGAAAAATGAAAGCATACCCCTCCATTTGCACCCTCAAGCTAGCAAGAGTCTTAAAAAATTTCTAAGTCTTGAATATTTTCTAAGTCATGAAAATTGGAAGCTCCACTAGCAAAATGTGCCTTGCTTTGCCTGGGAAACTTGGATGAGAATATCTAAGTATGAAAAATGGAAGTAGCACCCCCCAAAATGCGCCTTAGGAAGAAGGACAATTGAAAATTCTCTAAGTTTCAAAAATTGGAAGTAGGGGGTCCTAAATCCGCCCTAGCTTGAGAAATGGATAGAAAATTTTACTAAGTGTAAAAAAATGAAAGCTCCACCCTCCATATGCGCCCTTGAGGGAGGAAGGCATGAGAAATTTACTAAGTCTTTCAAACTGGAAACACCACCTGCCAAATGCGCCTAAGCCTGAAGAGTTCAAAAATTTGCCTAAGTTAAAAACTTGGAGCAGGGTACCCCAAATGCGCCCTCCATGGATTAGGAATGGAAAAAGTTCTAAGTGTCATAAATTGGATGCTCCATGGGTCTAAATGCGCCCCCCTTCAAAATGGAAGCACCATAGCTCATATGCGCCTGAGGTCAAAAGGGAAGCTTGAAATGAAAGTTTGATATATGAAATACGCCCATGGTGAAATTGGAAGCTCTGGGGTCAAAATGCGCCCAAGAGGATATTGGAGGTTAGAAATTCTCACTAAGGCATTTGAATTTGAAGCTTGATCTCCCAAGTGCGCTTTAACTTGTGAGGAGCTTTGAAAATGTCCAAGGATGGAGAATGGTGTTAGGCGTTGGTTTTAAAAAAATATTCTCCATGACATACAAGTGTGATCAAGCCATTAAAATTTTCCAAGTGAATTGATAAAAAATTTCTCACCTCAGGAAGGATTGAAAATGAATAAAATTTCCTAAGGAAAAATTTTCAAAATGCTAAATGATTTGAAAATTTTCTAAGGAAAAATATTTTCTTCCTTAGGAAATTACGCCTAGACATGGAGGATGATGAAATTTCTTAAGACATGAATAAATTGCTAGGTGAGGAGTCCGATGATGCTAGCTTCACAAGGTTGATAAATATTTTCAAGTCAGAGCAACAAGAGGTGTTCACAAATGAAGAAATGGATTAAATTTGCTAAA
The DNA here is from genome assembly GCA_007258455.2 of Sequoia sempervirens. Lineage (NCBI taxonomy): Eukaryota > Viridiplantae > Streptophyta > Pinopsida > Cupressales > Cupressaceae > Sequoia > Sequoia sempervirens. The sequence goes on along the minus strand of VDFB02370303.1, from coordinate 17,941 downwards.
AAATTATTTTTCTAAGGTTCAAAATTCAAAAGATTAAATGAACCCGTTCGTTGTATACCCATGAATCTGACGCGTTCTGAAGAAAATTTTCTTCTGGGTATTGAAGATCCTCGACAGGGAGTTGTTTTAAAGCCTTTCACACTTCGCCGAAGCTTTCAGGATAAAGATTTTGATGGGCACCGAATTGATGAGTTTTCCTAAGGGAAAATTTGAAAATTTTTAAGGCAAAGTGAAGAAAATGTGTTTTCAAAGTAAAATACTCCATACGATGAATTTGAAAGGAACTGCCTAGGTGAATTTGCTCAAGTTCTTCGTGAAAATAATTTTCCTGAGCCAGAGATGAACTAGATCAAAATCGCGAATGCCTCAGCTGGAAAAGTAAAGGGAATATAGTTGAAGTCAAGATGTTGGAAAATCATGAAGAAAGTAAAGTTGGCTAAGGAAAAACGATGAACTCTTCGAAGTTAAAGCTCGAAAATCCTGGTAAGTAAGTTGAATTTATATTATGAAATGTTCTAATACCCTTCTCCTTGCTTGTTTTGTAGGAGGAACGTCGAGACCAAGCAGTGATGATTTAAAGTGATGAAGAAAACAATCCAAGATGACATTTCGGCCTCGAAGGGAGGAAAGTTGCGAGAAATGGCTAAGTGGTGAGACTTAGTGACTAAGAAGAAATGTTTTCAAAGCTCAAGATGGAGAGAAGAAGATCGTCCTCAAGTACTTCTAAGTTGAGGAACAACATCAAGAAGAAAATCTTCATCAAGCAGAAGAATGAGATTGTGGTCTTGGAATTTCAAAATGAAAACATGCATGCCATGCCAAAAGTTGAAGCTGTTAGATCAAGTCCAAGAAGATCAAGAGCAGTGTGAACGCATCCACAAACGGGAATCTTCTAGAAGATGGTGGACATTAATGGCTCATTTATTACCCCACTCCTCTTGGTGGCGGTTTTTAGGGTGAATCTTGTTTAGGGCTGAGGTGGCACAATCTGGGCCATCCAGCCGATTGTAATCTGAGCCGTCCGTTGGACTTGGCCATCTATAAAAGAGGGAGTCCCCCTTCATTTGTACATTCATGAGACAGTAGAATTAGAGTAGAAGTTAAAATAGAGAGACAAATTAGAAGTAGCTTAGTATAGATTGATAGGGTAGTTGAAGAAGAAGGAAAGTTTTTCCTTAAAACTTTGTAAGAAATTGTTGTGAACACTCTCCCAATAAAAGGAATTTTCATTGATGATGAATTTCGTCTTTTGTTGTGAGTAGCTAGCAAGGTTTCTTCGTCCTTCTAATTCGAGTAGTGACTTAAAGTAGAATAAGTTTCATTTCATGCAAGCAGTACATAGTAATTGTGGAATATGGTCTTCAATTTGAGCAAACTTCGTCTATCCATACCACTAGTGTGTTCGTTGATGGTGAATTGGCCTTGTGTGGTCAACTAGAATATCATGTACTTAACTTCGATCATGATTTGTATGTTTATATGCGTCGTTGTGATGGTATTTTCATGCTAAGTTGTGATCTGAACACCTTGAGCTACTCCTTTGAAGATTGCACCGGTTCTGTGGAGGCTGTCCGAAGCGAGGCAAAGCAGAGCCTAGTTGAAGCTTGTGAGAATTGATCGCCATGTCCACGCCTTAGAGTAGATTAGAGCTCTCTAAACCTTATACCATTTCAATTCAGTATTTTCTGGTTAGAATAGGAAACCCGCACTTCATAGACAAATCTTTCAAGCATTTGAATTCCTTTCTCCGCTGCCAAACAATTCCGTAAGTCCCCTTGAAATACCAGCAAATCACATTGAGCCAACTGAGACTATTCGCATTGAAGGAACCTTGGAGTTGAACGCACGAACTCTCTCGCAATCTTAGCGTGCTGGATATTTTGATCAAGAGAGAATAGGGAAGCCGTTGGCGACTTTATTCTGCATTGGTGCGGTCATGAGAAACACATCAACAGGACCTTCCCCTCCTAATTTGAAGAGCAGTTTATCTGTGCATAGCTGTCCGTTTCAAATACGCATTCCAGAGATGCGAATTTAAACGCAAACAATGCTTCTGACGCTTCTCACATTTTTCACGCTTTTCTCTATGGAAGAGTGTTGCATGATCAAACCGCGAAGTTTAACTACAAACCCTCTGGTTGTGAGAAATGCAAATGAACTTGCTGTATATACGGAATTCGAACAGTATCAACCCTCTAAACCGGCCTTGGAAGATAATCAGCTATACAAGGCATGCAACCGTATGGACTTGAGTGACTACGCCTGCCAACCCTCCGAATGCACTTGATACAAATCGGTGTCAGCTTTTTTGATGAAATCATGAATTAAGACCGATTTGGTCTTGAATTCAGTCTACATGAAGTGCATTCTGAAAAACTTGCCCGTCGACTGTAAACTCGGCTATGTTCTGACAACTTTATCCAAAAGATGAAATGTCACCTAATGATACCCTGTCAAAGGGCAATTTTCACCAAAAATTTTGAGATGTGGGTTTTGTCAAGAAACTGATTCGAAGACAACCCACAATATCAGAATTGTGAAAAACCACCGTTTAGCTTGAAATGGAAGAGCTTTTTCCGAAAAAAGCAACTGGGGGCAGTAGGGACTACGAGGGGCAATTTTCGCGAGAAAATCTGAAATATGAGTATTGTCCAAAAGAAGATTCTAAGACAACCCACAACGTCAGATTTGAAAAACACTGACTTCTACTCCACCATGCAAAGGAATTTCAGTTGAGAAAATCAAGGCTTCAAGAATCGATGCTATGGAGGAAATTTTCCTGAAAATTCTAACACATGGGTTTTGTAGAGGAAGTTATGCTAAACCAACCTAGATGATTTGTTTTGCTAGAAGTCGACAAATTTTGTAACATACGAAAGAAATTAAGACGAGAAATAAAAGAATTTAAGACAGAAGATGAAAGTTTTTAATGCTTTTCTTCTACTAAAATCGCCATCTTGTCTTGATGTTTGCTGATGAATCTAGACTTGTACCTGCAAGAGAATTTGTAAACTGATATCTTCGATGTCTTCAAATGTTGAATGCTAAAGAATTCGCCCACACATGTGAGAAAATTCTTTTTGGTCTTCAACTATGTGAGAGAAGAATGGACGCCATCTTGAATAAATGGAAGAATTCTTTGCATAATGGCGCCACTCTCAGCTTTAAACCCTGACTAACAAAAGAAAGATTCTAATTGGGCCCCCTCCAGTTGAACTGATACTGACTCAGAGTCCCGGATTACAAAATAATAATAAAATATTCTATTAGCTTTAACATGCAAATTGCAAATTAAACATTAAAAAGGCGCAAATAATTAAATATTGAGGAAAATTGTCATTTTAAAGCTTTGCATGCATAAGCTTGAAATTAAGTATTATTTTACTTAGTTAGCAAAAGATTAGCATCTGGATGCACTCGACGTACTTCACTCATTCCGAAAAGTCCTTATTTTACCTTCTAGGCGTACATTGCAAGAATTATTAGCTTTTTTGCAAACTTCCTACTTTATAGCTGACTATAAAGTTACAATTGGTTATGTTCAACACTAATTTCTGGATGACTGAATGAGGCTGTGATTGAGCCGAGATACCCATCACGAAGCCTGCAGAGCAAGGATGAAATGTCTGTTGGGAGCTGCAACTACTAACATCAACGTTTGACACCTCAAAAAATTAGGCAGCTTTGATAAAATTGATGCAAGGTCTCCAGACTAGGCCATTTTTCCACTTTGCCATCTAACGCTTCGAACTACCATTACCAGTGAACGATGAACCCTACTAATTGGATGATAGGCTCATTGCATGACTGGAAGAATTCCGCATACAATGACTATATGTAAGGCACCTGAAAGATGTGTTCAGGACCCCAAAAGAAAGGGCGCCCCTGGCCTGTGAAGGCTCAAACACCATTTTATCAAAAATGTAACTTTCATCTGAATACCCTATTTTGACCCCCGACACCAGGAGCTGGAGGGACCTAATTCGCACATCATCTGTCTCTCCACGTAGCCAATTCAACTTGTAAGAAATGTCTCTCGAAGCGATGAAGCAAGAAAACTGATTCTAAGACCTCAAAGAGAAGGGCACCTTTTCCAAGGGGAAATGTATTCTCTATAGTCATTTTTCGATTGTCTTCACTTTTCAGCGTTCCACATAGACCTCACATGTATGAGCATTTGCCAAATCCCCGAGGCTGTTGGTTGGGCTCGTTGGATAGCTGGAGTAATTCCGCACAAGTCTCGTGAAGACTGCAAAAGCTAAAAACCCCATCTGGCAGACCTAAAGGCTGGGCACCCCTAGCCTACAGAGGTACAAGTGTGCAATACTACATTTATCCACCCTCTGATTTATGTGTCTCGTAGAATCTTTGCCACGATCACTTAGAATATCGGATTGACTCGTGAACTGGTGCATTGCGAAGCTAGACTAGATTAGAAAAGATGTCAGGAAGACAACATCTGTGTTGTACCCAAAATAAATTTTTTGGCATTCTGTATAAATTGAGCTAAATCTTGTTAAAATGCCATGTTGAGTCAGTTTTAGGTCAAACCAATCACAGAATCTTGGTGGGTTTCTGTTAAGGAACACGTGCAAATTTCTGAAAATTTGAAAATTAGGGTTTTACGCCCCTATTTTCAGGGAAACCCCCGAAAATAGGACCTTCCCAGAAATGATTGAAAATGATTTTGATAGGATTAAAAGGCTTCACGATCACATTGGTCAAGTCAGAATCATCAAAAGACATGTTTTACTCTGGTGGGTCTATTTCTATTTTTCAGGAACAAAGTTAGAACCTCTGCAGCCATTAATGGCAGATTGGCTAGTACCAGGTGCTGAAAGCTTAGCTTCAAAAGCTTCAATGACACAACCATGGCGGAAAAGGTCAAAAATGATGCTGTTTGATGAAGGAGATTCCTGAAAGTGAAAAAGGTCAAAATTTGACTAACTCTGGAAATGTTACGAAGGAGAAAACTCAAAATGCTGAAAAGAGCCTTTTTCAAGCAGGGGCGCCCATGATCTTTGAGGGTCAAATGCAGTCAGTAAGATCATCCAAAGCAGTCATTCTTGACGTTTGATTGCTGGCTCGACAGTGAAACAAACATCTAGATCATCCGATGAATACATCACAAGCAGCTGCTGACAAAGCAAAAAGAGGCAGTTGAGGAAATGTCAGGAAACCACAGTTAACGGCGAAGTTCTAAGAAAAAGAGCCTTTCCAAAAGAAAGGCGCCCTTCTTTCTTGACCTCCAGATGCTGATAAATGACAAAAGGCTTCCCAGATAACCTTCTCAGCTCAAGTGGATCTCGGAAACGCAATTGCAAGCACAAACATCTGACGAGAGCATTCAACGGATAATCAGATCAAAGTAGGCAAATTTTCAGATGAAGATGATTAGCCAAAAGGTAAAAGCGCCCTTTTCAAGGAGGGGCGCCCTTGAATAAAGGAACCCTAAAATAAGATCCAGGTTTTCTGAAGTCAGTCATTTTTGGCAGAACAGAGTTGGGTACCTAATGAGACATCAAACGAAATCATCTGACTCTCCGATCAACGAGAAATCCAGATCAAAGCACGAGAGGTCATTTCAAAAGGCTGAAGAACGAGGTTTGAAAATTCACCAAGGCATTAGCAAAAGAGCCTTTTCTTGGAAAAGGCGCCCTTTCTTTTGAAGCCCTAAACTCAGCTTTTCATCATCATGTCTCCCAGGCACTTCTTTTCAGTTTGGATCCAGCTCCGCAGTGAATGTGTTCGCAACATCTCAGGATCAACAGACAACGCTAGATTCAGGATCAAACAGAGGGCTTTCAGGAGAGAAAATATTTAAAAACTTGCAAGAAACCAAAAGGGACACCTAAAAGAAGTCAAGGGTCAATTTGTTGACTAAAGTCAAGAGCTTTTGAGTTAAAGTTGGCTAAAAGGCTCCACGATCAGTGGAAATCACCTTTTCAACTTTAGATCAAGCCCAAATCACCTTTTGAGCTTGAGTTAGGTCCCCAAACTTGTGGATCTGAAGCGTAAACATATATATTCAAGGTGAAGGCGTCCCATTTCATTATTTCATTGCAGGATAAAAGATCAAAAACAGCCACAAGCTCTCAAGGACGCCATTGATAGATCTGAACAAGGTTTTCATCCGTTCTTCAAATTTTCTTGTAGATCTGAAGCAGAAGAGGATTGCTATTTTGAGGATTGGACCCAGAGATAGATTTTTTCTCAAGGAATCGGGACAAAACTTCCAATCCATCTTCTGCTTCCATTTCTCCTCTTCTCCGGTCTTAGGTTTTCTTGCATTTGACAAAAAAAAAACAAAGCTAAGCATCGTGATCGTATCAACTGGGTAGATTCAGCATTATTTTCCAGTGAAACCCATCTCGACAAATTTTCCAAAATCAGCAAACTTGCTGCCCCTATTTTTGGGGGTTTTTCCGAAAAAGTTTCAGAATCCAAATTCTGAGGAACTGGGCTTGTTCAACATTGAAGCACGAACAAAACCCATGTGCCAGATTTTTTCCGGAAAAATACTTCTCGGCAGGGCGCTATTTTCAGGGGTTTTTCAGAAATTGTCTGAACACATCTGTGTTTACAGTCAACAGGCGAGTTCTTCTTCATAGAATGAAAATTTGGCATCCTTGGGCTCCAATTGAACAACCAGACCTTGCACCAGCAACTCTCCAACCAGATCTTACACACATTGTTGGAGAGCAAACGGACATCATCAGCAGTCTACAGATCTTTATCTTTGAAAAGAATACATCTCCCGCTCAGTGGAGAGCTGCAACAATTACTCTGGACGAAGAAGAAAGAAAGGCTGATCTTGTAGCAGAAAGACCAGTTTTACTATCACCCACGTGGCAATAAGCACCTTAGCTTGCCAGCTGCGAAGAGGTCATTCCAAACATGGAGCCACCAAAAGTTACCAAGAGCAACAACTTGCACAAGAAGATCAAAGCATTGACTATCCGAAAACGAAAGAAGTCAACACATGAATCAAGGAGCTATTGACTGGAAGTGGTGATGAGGTGTCAGACACCTAGGAAGGACGTCCTACCCTCCAAGTGGCATTTATGATACTTGAGTTTGACTTGATGCTTCTTTCCAAGTCAACTCAAGATGATATTAAATGTAGTTGGAGTTAACTTGATGCTTCTTTCCAAGTTTAACTCCACTTTCCTTAAATCATGCATTGTCAGATCCCACTGATTAAGGATGTCTAATTGGCTTCCATGATTTGTGGATCTTAGATCTCCACTAAATATGGATGTCTATTTTGGAGGGATACTTTCATTAAAGTTTACCTTTAGTTTACTTTCAGTCAACTGAAGTAGTTTCCGTTGACTCTTTGTTGACTCTCAGTTAACTGAAGTAGTTTTCCAGTTAACTGCTTGTTTCCCCTTTTAGGAATAAATCTTGCTAATTGATTGGCAAGAACTCATTGTTAACTCAAGGAGATTTTGGGGTTGCCCACTCCTTTGAGTTCTATAAATAAGAGCCTTGGGCTCATTATTTGTTTAACTTTTACTTGCTATGCAAAATTCAGCACCATTGCTGCCTTTGAGAGCGATATTTGTTCACTCTGGATGAGAGTTCGTTGGTCTGACTGTAATTGTGCATGATTTCGCGGCCTTTGCTTTCCAACCTTTGTAATCGTTGATAGAGCTTTGAAGGAGAATATCGGAAGGCGCTTGCATTTTGGTCAATCTTTTTGAGTTGTGTCCACGTCTTGTGTTTAATAGCTCTGTTTCTCATTTCCCTCCTCGGATAGGAGTCCCTCCTCCTTGGACATTTGTTATTGACAAGTTATCGTTCGTTGTTGTTTAATGTGTTGACTTCCAAGCTATACTTCGGATAGGAGTCCCTCCTCCTTAGCAAGCTCGCTGGCCAAGGCATCGTAATTTGTTGTTTCTCGTAAACTATTTCCTAGCCCATACCTCGGATAGGAGTCCCTCCTCCTTGGCAGGTCTCAGATCTAGTTTACCGTAAAGAGTGTTTGCTTGTACCAACCTTATCTTGGTGTACACCCGAGAGTTCAGAGCCTCGGTCATATTCTCAGGAGACGGCAAATTCAGGTGATCCAACCAAACCATTCCCACTCCTTTACCCTCATACTCTGTTTACCTTGAAGTTATTGGATAGATAGAAGCTAGATTAGTCGTAGTTGAGATCTGCATGAAACCAGAGAAAAAGCTTAGCTACGGCGCATTGTGTTTGTGCACCCTTGTGTCCTGCCGCTGAAGCATAAAAAGATAGGAACTTTAGTTTACATTTCCCTTACGCATTGCTCCCAGCAAAGAGGGACTTCTCTTTAAATAACGAAGAAGTGTTGCAAAACATTTGAAATAGCTGAATGTTTACAATCAGCACTCCAGAGGTGCTAATTTAAACGCCAACAATCTGCAAATTCAATGATTTGAGGGGCCCAATTCAAGGGCGCCCCTAGGCTACAGGGGCACAGAAAGCTGTGAACTGGCAATCCTCTGTGACATGCAACATCTCGTACCTTCAGCTTCTGACCTCAGTTATCAGAGTTCTGCAACTTGGATGACTTCACTTGATAGCTTGTTGGAAAGTTGGGATAATTCTGAAGAGATTGAGTGTATTTGTAAGCACATGCAACAAAATCTGGGCCTTCAAAGGCCCAGGGGCACAAATCTGCTTTCTGCTTGGAATTTTCATCTGTTTCATCCTCCGTAAACACTATTCTGGGCAGTGAAATGACCTTGTAGGAGTATAACTCCATCGTGAAGTGCTTCTCCATCATCACATGTCCCGCTTTCAGTCCCAGGTTCAGGTTATGACCTCCAAGTACTGACCAATTGTTGCTGAAGACTGACATAACACCGACCAAAGTCCATATTTGACTTGCCCAAAAACTGTATTTTGACATCATTCTAGCAAGATTTAGACTCTTTTAAGCAAAATGCCTTAATAAAGCAAAAAATTTGGTTTTGGTACAACATTAGGCTCCGTCTGGTGACCATGTCCAATATTTATGGCATAGGAGAACCCTAGAATCTCTATGTTATGTAGACTAGTAACTTATCAGTTGGGCATTGGAGTCAAGACTTTTCCCTAATCACCTAAAAACATTTGGAGTTTTCCTAATCACCTAAGCAACAACCCTAAATAACACCTAAAACACGACAAAACATCACAAAACGGTGAAACACATAATGACATAATGATAAAGCATAAAAAAATACTTTAAGAAAATTCACTCCACCCCCGAAGAGATGAAGTGTTTGAGATATTGCCCGTTGCATGACAGCGGTAAGAGCCTCCCATCGATGTCCTTTCTATCTGAAAGGCTTTACTTCTCTTCTGATGGGAATCGCAGGAGGCAATCCTTCTGGAATGAAGATTCTCAGGTATTCATATATCCATGCAAAGGTACTCTGACAAAAATCAGAATATGATGCAAATAGGAAAGTTGATATCCCTGAGGCATTAGTTCTACTATCGTCCATCCTCGGGATGTTGAATTCTTCAAACCAATCAATCGAGTTCCAAACTCGATTTCTATAATACCGTAGGTGATCTTTTTTGACCTAAAAATATCCTTTGACCGGCTCATTGCAGCTTTACATCACCTTTAACACATAGAAGTTTGATTCCCATGTCTTCAGCATCTTTGAGGCCTTGTAAAAGCACCTCTTTTTCAGCTTCAGTAAATTCCAATTGTAAGCAATTTGCAACTAGGTACCACTATTCTTTAGGGGAGATGATCAATTCCCCAACTTCTGCATTTGTATTTAAACAACCCCCATCAAACTGTATTGTCCATGACTTTGTCTCCTCTGTCAGTCTCTTTTTAGAACAAGAAATGTTCTGGTCTTCAACTTTTATCTCTGATAGAGTCACACAATTACCAAGACCCGTTTCAGGCTTTGTTTCCAATGGAACAGATGAGTTGAGCACAGCCTACTTCTTTGCAACTTTGAGAATCTGATCTAGTTCTTCTGGATGATACTGAAGATATTCCAGTTGAGAGATTTGTACCTTGGTCTTCATCATGGAAGCTACAATGTCAAAATTTGTTGAAGACGTCTCTTGAGCAACTGGCATAGTAATCTCATGTGAAGATTTGGGTTTAGAAGTAAGAGGCACTTCTTTACCCTCTTTGTTTGATTTCCGCTTTTCTTCTTCTTTCAGTGCTCTGAAATGTTGTGCACGTGTAAACATAGGAGCGTATTGACAGTATTCTTCTTCTTCTTCTTGATTGACAGGTTCTTTTTCAAAACTTCCTGCTGTGGAGTTGCCATCGAAGTTGTCCATCTATGGTAAGACAACATTCGAACTTGGTGGTGGTACAAAACTAGAATTGGGAGCAACTTCAGTGTATCTCATGATTTGGATCATTCTCAGATTCTCTAGACACGTGGATCCGGCATGTGCATCATTGTCGCGAAAAGGAAAAAATACTGCACTGTGTGCAGCTTCAATCATTGGTCTTAATGGAGATGTTGGCTACCGTGGCTGAAGATTGTCTCTCTTTGGCTGGTACGGTTGCTGAATTGGAGATCCGGTAGAATCTACTTTCATCAAGCCATAAGTGATCATATTATCCTCCAACTTGATGGCGTGTTCTTGCGCACTCTTCAATTCTGTTGCTTTTGCCGTCTTGAGAAAGAAGGCTATCTCTAATGGAAGAGCATTTATGAAACAACTTATTAGAATCTCTAGTGATGGATCAAGTGTAAAAGAAATTCTTGTAACAAGATGATTAAATCTTGCTAGAAAATCCCTCATGTGTTCACTATGCTCCATCTTTGAATTTGTGAGTTGGGCAAACAACAGAAAACTATCTTCAGCGGGCTTGAATCTTGCCAAAAATTTCTCGCTCATAGTTGCCCAGCTTGTGATACTACCTAGCGCCAGGTGATTGAACCAGCTGGCAGCATTTCCTGCAAGAGTCTCGACAAAGAGACGCACCGCGCTCTCTTCATGTGGTATGTGCAAGATGGCGCAAGCTGTTGTGAACGCAGAAAAATGGTCCTCAAGATGTTGAGTTCCATCACCGTGAAACCATGGAAAGCGCTTCCTTGACACTTTAGGTAACTCATGATTTACCTCAAAAGCCAAAGGTCCAATGTTATTACCCCAAGGTAATGGGGGTGGATGTCACCTGTCAGCATTATTGTTGTTATCATCCATTGCTATTGTATGAATCATGCAGTAGGATACCACAGTGTCATTCCCGTGAAGTAAAGCGTAAGCTTTTCTTGAAGTTTTCTTGCCTCGTGCCCCACGATGGGCGCTAGAAAACTGTTGGCATAAAAACTAACACCTCTGGAGTGCAAGTTGGTACGGATAGCTATGCACATTGCGTAATGAGTGCTCTTCAAATTAGGAGGGGAAGCTCCCTCGTAGTGCTGGAATGAGTGGAAATGAAAAGTAATCTAAGTCCTATCTTTTTGTTCTCAGCTGGAAGAGGCACAAGGTTAAGAAAACCAAGAACGTTGCAGCTAAGGATTTTCTGGTTTCGCAGATCATTAACTACAACTAAGCTAACTACTTTAAATCTATCCAATTTCCTCAAGAAAACAAAGCATGAGGAAATGGAGCAGGAAAGTTCTTACACGATAAATCGGGTATAGATTCACAACGTGAAGGCAAGGTGGGCATAACTATTTGCTTGTCTGAATAGGTTTATTATCACACACATCATACAATAAGCTTTGAGTACAGATTCTCAACGTGAAGGTAAGGTGGGCACAACTATTTGCTCAATCTGAATAGGCTTATTAGAAACACAACACAAAGGATAGCCAACTAGGACAGTAAATTGCATAGACGAAACACGCATACAATTTACGATCGAACTAGCCAATATATCTAACTAAGATAAGCATTCACCATAATAACTGCATGAAACCCAAGTGGCATAACAATTCATCATCATAATAAACACTTGTGAACAAATACATAATAAGCAATATTACAGTCAGGGTGGGCACAACATATATTACTCTCTCGTGCAAAAGTTAATTACAAATAAGCAAAAACTCTTATTTATAGACATCGAAAGGTGTAGGGAACCCTAAAATCACCTTGAGTCAACTACAATCTTGCAATGCATGCAAGATTTTATTACTAAACCCTAATAAAGCAAACTAGAAAATTAACTGGAAAGCTACCATTAGTTAACCGGTACATCTAACCTAAATGGACATGTGCAAGCATGCACGTCCTTATTAAAAGCAAAATTAACTGGAAAACTACCATCAGTTAACGAAAACCCTAAATGAAACTCCAAGTGTACATAGATAATTCCAAGATAGACATGCAATGAGATGTGGAACAACGAGTTAACTCAGAAAGAAGCATCGAATTAACTGTTGTGTCTGATATCTATCCTAAAAGGTGGAAACTGAAGTCTACTGGTCGCGATCTCGAGCAACCAACCTCTCCACGAGGTTGTTGACTGCATCATTATCAATAACATCACATGTTCTAACTGCCAATTCACTGACTGGTAACTCTGGGGGCTCCGTAACTGAAGTGATGGCAATTGTTTCTTCTACAGCTTTATGCTTTTGACGCTTCTCACATTTTTCACTCTTTTCTCTATGGAAGAGTGTTGCATGATCAAACCGCAAAGTTTAACTACAAACCCTCTGGTTGTGAGAAATGCAAATGAACTTGCTGCACATGCGGAATTCCAATAGTATCAAACCTCTAAACCGGCCTTGGAAGACAATCAGCTATACAATGCATGCAATTGTATGGACTTGAGTGATTACGCCTGTCAACCCTTCGAATGCACTTGATACAAATCAGTGTCAAGTTTTCTGATGAAATCATGAATTAAAACCGATTTCGTCTTGAATTCGGTCTGTGTGAACTGCATTCTGAAAAACTTGCCCGTTGACTGTAAACTCGGCTATGTTTTCACAACTTTCTCCGGAAGCTGAAATGTCACCTAATAATACCCTGTCGGAGGGCAATTTTAACCAAAAATTTTGTGACGTAGGTTTTGTCAAGAAAATGATTCTAAGATAAACCACAATGTTAGAATTGCGAAAAAATACCGTTTAGCTTGACATGGAAGAACTTTTTTTGAAAAACGCAACTGGAGGCAACAAGGACTGCGAGGGGCAATTTCCACGAGAAAATCTGAAATATGGGTTTTGTCTAGAAGAAGATTCTAAGACAACCCACAACGTCAAATTCAAAAAATATTGACTCCTACTCCACCATGCAAAGGAATTTCAATTGAGAAAATCAAGGCTTCAAGAATCGATGCTCTGGAGTAAATTTTCTTGAAAATTCTAACACATGGGTTTTGTAGAGGAAGCTATGCTAAACCAACCCAAATGATTTGTTTTCTCAAAAGTCGCCGAATTCTCTAACATGCGAAAGAAATTAAGACAAGAAATAAAAGAATTTAAGACAAAAGATAAAAGTTTTTAATGCTTTTCTTCTACTAAAATCGCCATCTTGTCTTGATGTTTGCCGATGAATCTAGACTTGTACTTGCAAGAGAATCTGTAAACTGATATCTTCGATGTCTTCGAATGTTGAATGCTGAAGAATTCACCCACACATGTGAGAAAATTCATTTTGGTCTTCGACTGTGTGAGAGAAGAATGGACACCATCTTGAATAAATGGAAGAATTCTATGCATAATGGCGCCACTCTCAGCTTTAAACCCTAACTAACAAAAGAAAGATTCTGATTGGACCCCCTCCAGTTGAACTGATACTGACTCGGAGTCCCGGATTACAAAATAATAATAAAATATTCAGTTAGCTTTAACATGCAAATTGCAAATTAAACATTAAAAAGGCACCAATAATTAAATATTGAGGAAAATCGCTATTTTAAAGCTTTGCATGCATAAGGTTGAAATTAAATATTATTTTATTTAGTTAGCAAAAGCTCAACATCTGGATGCACTCGGCGTACTTCACTGATTCTGAAAAGTCCTTATTTTACCTTCTAGGTGTCCATTTGCAAGAGTTATTAGCTTTTTCACTAACTTCCTACTTTATAGCTGACTACAAAGTTATAGTTGGCTATGTTCAGCACTGATTTTTGGATGACTGAATAAGGCTTTGATTGAGGCAAGATACCCATCGCGAAGCCTGCAGAGCAAGGATGAAATGTCTACTGGGAGCTGCAACTGCTAAAATCAACGCTTGACACCTCAAAAAATTAGGCGCCTTTGATTAAATTGATGCAAGGTCTCCAGACTTGGCCATTTTTCCACTTTTCCATCTAAAACTTTGAACTATCATTACCGGTGAACGATGAACCATGCTGACTAGATGATAGGTTCATTGCATGACTGGAAGAATTCCGCTTCCAATGACTATATGTAAGGCACTTCAAAGCTGCGTTAAGGACCCCAAAAGCAAGGGCGCCCCTGGCTTGTGAAGGCTCAATCACCATTTTATCAAAAATGTAACTTTCATCTGGATACCCTATTTTGACCCGTGGCACCAGGAGTTGGAGTGCCCCGGTTCGTGCATTCTGTGTCCACGTAACCAGGTCAACTTGCAAGAAATGTCTCTGGAAGCGACAGAGCAAGAAAACTGCTTGTAAGACCTCAAAGAGAAGGGCGCCTTTTCCAAGGGGAAATGTATTCTCTATACTTAGTCATTTTCTGACTGTCTTCACTTTTTAGTATTCCACGCAAACCTCGCACGTATGAGCATTTTCCAAATCCCGGAGATTGATGGCTGGGCTCGTTGGATAGCTGGAGTAATTCCGCACAAGTCTCGTGAAGACTGCAAAAGCTAAAAACCCCATCTGGAAAGCCTAAAGGCTAGGTGCCGCTATCCTACAGAGGTACAGGTGTGTAATACTACATTTATCCACCCTCTGATTTACGTTTCTAGTAGAATCTCTGCCACGATCACTCAGAATATTAGATTGACTCGCGAATTGGTGCGTTGTGAAGCTAGACTAGATTAGAAAAGATCTCAAGAAGACAACATCTGCAAATTCAATGATTTGAGGGGCCCAATTCAGGGATGCCCCTGGGCTACTAAGGCGCAGAAAGCTGTGAACTAACAATCCTCTGTGACATGCAACCTCTCGTACCTTCAACTTTTGACCTCAGTTGTCGGAGTTCTGTAACTCGGATGACTTCGCTTGATAGCTTGTCAGAAAGTTGGGCTAATTCTGAAGAGATAGAGTGTATTTGTAAGCACATGCACCAAAATATGGGCCTTCAAAGAGAAGGGACCCTTGGGCTACAAGGGCGCAGATCTACTTTCTACTTGGAATTTTCATTTGTTTCATCCTTTGTAAGCACTATTCTGGCCACTGAAATGACCTTGTAGGAGTATAATTCCATCGTGAAGCGCTTCTCCATCATCACATGTCCTACTTTGAGTCCCAGGTTTAGGTTTTGACCTCCAGGTACTGACCAATTGCTGTTGAAGACTAACATAAAACCGACCAAATTCCATATTTGACTTGCCCAAAAACTATATTTTGACATCATTCTAGCAAGATTTAAACTCTTTTAAGCAAAATGCCTTAATGAAGCAAAAAAATTGGTTTTGGTACAACATAACTAATATCTTCTATCTTGCAATCTCCAAGCAAATTCAACAAAAGTTCAAAGAATGATTCTAATCCTGATCTTTATTCATCAAAATATTGCCTGTAATGATCCTCTTTAATTACGTCCTCTTCCACACATTACCATCTTTTCCAAAAGGCTTCATGAGGTATTAAGGATCTCGTATTAACCTTTACTTATGCATAATTATTTGCATATGGCAATTGGTCTTTTCGTGAATCTCGGTGAACAAAAGTATTTACAGGTCCTATAGCATTTTCTCAGCATTCCATGCCAATGTATCACCACTTATCCTTTATTGATCCTTTTATTCCACTTGGCTCATTCCAAGCCATCCAGAAGTTAGACTAGAACCCATCTTATCTACGTGTCTTTGATATAATTTCAAGGATTTTCAACACTCAGTTGCTCTTGCACTTGATTGATTACTTCTAGATCTTCCCATCCTTATGTTTTTGAGAAATAAGATTGATCTTGAACTCATACAGACACTGCTCTACCTAAGCTCTTAGTCTGATTAGTAACTGACCAAGGTTTCACCTTTCTAGTCTAAATGTCACAATCTTTCCACTATGCAACCTTAGCAGAATTGTTTTGTTCTTGAAGTTTTAACTCCTCAGTTGGCTTTCTCTTAGCCATTGACTTGGGTAAGTGCTGGAAAAAAAAAAAAAGAGTCTTCCTGATAGTTTCCTTGGTTTTTCTCTATGCCATTTTGGCATCAAACCAGTTTTAAACCTTAGCCCAACTGTTGAATACTTAACAGGTAATGAGCTCATAGGTTCATGTGTTGAACCCGGTTCGCTCTGATACCATATGTAACATACCAACTATCTACAGTGCAACTAACTTCCAGATTCAGCCGAAGAGTAACTAACTAATTTTCCTAACGAGAGTTTGAGTACATATAACAAACAGGAAAGATAAATCATCTGAGCATTAACTACTTTTAACATTCAATAACTAACTTCTAGTTTTTCAATTTCAGCTGAAATGGAACCATTAACGGTTTAAGTAACTGAAACTACGGTTGATTATAAACTAACTATTCCATTAAGAAACGAATAGAACATATTTTAACAGCAGAGAATTAAACATTATAAAATAATTCTATTTTGAAGTAAAGAGAGAGAGAGAGAGAGAGAGTTAAGAGATAGTATAGTCTGAAGGCTTCCTGTTGTAATGCTTGAAAACAAGTCTCAGTCTTTGCGAGAAAGAGAAACATCATCAAGGGTTTTTCCACCCAACCAAAGACCTACTGGTCTCCCGTGTTTCTTCACCCTTCACGAGGTATAGACTATAAAGGATTCCCAAATTACCATCTTGCCATCTGAGTCTGGTGTCAAGAATCTATACTACCCTAGTCGATCTTTCACTATAGGTTCTCCTAACTAGAAAGACCGTTCTGACGAAGGGTATATCTAATTCTTGATGGCTGACTATTGTTTAAACTAAGCATCATAACCTTGGCCAAGGATTTTATGATTATGAGCACGTTTCTCGTGCCATCAGCTCTCTCACCCTTACTCGGCAATGAGACACATTTGACTCAAGTAAATTTTATCAATGACTCAGCTCAAAATTCGTTTCTCTACATTCAAGTATTATGTGTTCATTTCTTCTCACTAGAGGAAGGAAAACTAGTCTTTGTCGAAGTTAAAGAATTTCTTCAGTTCTAATTTATTCGAATTATATGTCAATAAATAAAAAATAAGGATCTGGCCCTAATTCAAGAACCAAGAAACATAGCAAGGTTTTGTTTCGACTCAAACAGTGTGGAGGAAGATGCAAAAACAAAAATCTCGGTTACGAGACAAAGGAAAACACAACTGGACCAAAAAGAATAGAAAGAGATAACTCGGCTAGATAGAGTAATGGGGATTGTAGAGAATTCAATATCATTAAACATTATACAAGACGGTTTCCAAATGAATGTACCAGCAACACACATCATATCCTTGAATGAATTAATAGTCTAATCTTTTATGCTCGTTTCAACAATTAAAAGACACTTAAATACATGCCTGAGTACGCAGAGCTTGAATGCAATATTCCTTCAGATGCAGCCTCCCAACGAATAGATGATGACAGCAAATGAATCGGCCCACTTAGTTCACAGCAAGATGCTGAGGCGGATTACTCAA
This sequence comes from Sequoia sempervirens, assembly GCA_007258455.2. NCBI lineage: Eukaryota > Viridiplantae > Streptophyta > Pinopsida > Cupressales > Cupressaceae > Sequoia > Sequoia sempervirens. Next base: position 267 of record VDFB02370303.1, on the reverse strand, counting down.
GAATGAAGATTCTATCCCCTCTTCCTAGAGAAAATAGCAATGAGTTAAAGAGAAATGATGCTCAACATGGCCACGCCAGATAAGAAGGCAAACAAGGAATTTCGATTGCTTTTTCCCCACAAGAACTAAAGGACGACTAATTGAGCATGGCGCACGACCAAGAAAAACACTTGATTGGTTTACAGACCACAGATATGTCGATTGAAAAGAAATGAGAAGGAAAGAAAGAGAGAACGAAACAATAATGAAGGAAGCCCTCCAAAATAA
>VDFB02370302.1:0-11076 GCA_007258455.2 Sequoia sempervirens | reverse complement strand
AAGCCATTGTTTTATCCATTACCATTACTTCACATACATCCCCTAGCACTTCCTATTTATTTAACATTCCTTACCCTACCCTAGATACACTATTTCACAAAATAAATCAAATAGAAAAAAATAGATGCAAAGCCTAATCATAGTGATGGGTTTATAGATGCTACACCAACATGACTATCATATAATATTGTGATATTTCCATTGCTTGTGAGATTTAGAACACCACAATTTTTTGAATATGATGGTAAAGATGACCCTAATACTCGTATTAAATATTATATGTTTGCATGTGTGGATTTTATTTACAAGGACAACTTGCCAACAAAGTTACAACCACACACTTTGAAATATTATATTATTGAGTGGTTATTTTTACTTCCTCAAGGTTCTATGCATTCTTTTTACAAACTCACTAAGGTGTTTCTAAAGTAATTTAAAGTTAATGTGGGTCTTAGAGTAATAACATTACTTATTTATGTGAGTGTACTTAAGGATCCAATGAACACATTAATGTATATGTTATTTAATTTCAATCTTTATGTTCTAAGTCAATTACTCCTTTGTATGATATTGAAGTGAAAAATATATTTATTAAGGGATTAATCATTTTAACCAATTAAAGATAGTGTGTAATTAAGTATTTCTACTTCTTTTATGAATTTTTGTGTATATATTAAAGCATGGAATTCAAGTTTCTTACATGTAATGCCTATATGGATCATCAAGTCAATTGTAATGACCTCAACATTTTTTTGTAAGAAAATATTTACCACTCTTTTATTGCCAAGGTCTCATGAGGATGAGATGAGAGCATTAGTAGATGAATGCATATATATATATGTATACACATACATACAAACATACACATATATACATGTACATGTATCTAAACATACACTCACATATGTATCTATGTATATAGATATATACATATACATATACATGTATATATATGTATGAATATATACATACATGGGCATACATATATGTGTATATGTATATATGTATGTATGTATACACATATATAATTTTCAATAATAAAATGCATAGAAAAATCTCATAATATTATGCACAAATATGATTAAAATATTGAAGTTTCAAATAAGCAATACACATAGTTCTAAACAAGCTTCCTTTGCATAATATATTTTTACTTCAAATGATTTCAAAGATTTGCTTCCCAATATGTTGAAGCTTATAAAATTATAAATCTACAACAATTATAAATATTTTTTGAAAATACCCTAAATTTTGGAATAATCAAAATGTATTCAACGAAATCCTCCAAATTTGAAGTAAAGATGCAACCATCATATAAAATTAGCCTTAAGAATTTAAAGGGTTTTTATCTTTTAGACTCCAAAAAAACCAATGGGGTTCCATCCACTAATCTATAGAACCCAAGGTCTTGAAACTCACTAGTTAAATATAAGACTCATTTTTTATAAAGTATTGCTTTGAGAAGAACAATTAATCCAATATGAAGAAATGGATTGGATTTTATAGAAAACAAAGAGCCCAAAGAGTGGGCACAAATTCCCACACCTTCCTTGATTGAAAATATTTAATATTTCCATATTCTTCCCTCAAAATAGGGAAGAACAAATAATCCAATATGAAGAAACAAAGAGCTTTGAGAAGAACAAATAATCCAATATGAAGAAACAAAGAGCTTTTATAAAGTATTGCTTTGAGAAGAACAAATAATCCAATATGAAGAAATGAATTGGCTTTAAAACAAAGAGCCCAAATTCCACACCTTCCTTTGATTGAAATATTTAACATTCATGACTTCCTTAAAAAAAAATGCTCTGTCCCTATTTTATTACAAACAATAGCTCTTAAAGATGCATTTCATTCCTCCTACAAGGAAAGTCTCAGTGCAGGAGACTAACACACCAGGTGAATATTTCTTGCTTTCTCCAATCTCACTATCAATAATGACACCAATATGAGCTTTCCCTCATCATCTGTGGGTGACAAATCCATTAACGGTGTGATACATTGTCCAAGTTCCTTTTCCAAGAAAGACATGTAAAATATCATGAATCCTATTGTTATTTGGAAATTTTAACTCAACAACTTCTACAACTATCCTCAAAATCTTGTAAGGCCCATAAAAGTGAGGTTTGATGGAAGTTTATTTACAAGGAAAGATCTATAGAAGAACCATACCCCATCCTTAAATGATGTCTTAATTCAATGCCAATTTATATAAAAAATAGTTATAAGACTTCTATAAATGATCTTCATATGATCTTATAACATCTTGACTATGCTTCACCAAGTCACTAGCTATGATTACCTTGTTGTCTATAAACACCAAAATAGTGATATTTAATGCATGATAACCATATAATGTCATAAATGGATTCATGCCAATGGTCATGTGATGATTGGTATTGTATTAACATTCTCACAGGTGCAACCACTTGACCCAAGCTAACTGTTGATCTGAGACATAGTTTGTACTATATTTCAACCAAATTGTTCACTATCCCTATTTCTTCATTTTTCTAAGGGTGATAGCTATTGGTAGGAGTGAGATATGTACTAATAAAATGAAATAATTCTTGTAAAAAACTAAGGAACCTACTATCTCTATCTCAAAATATTTTAAAGCTATCCATATAACCTAAGCATCTCTTTGAAAAATAAATTTGTCATTTGGCGTGCTTTACATTTTGAAGGGATAGTAAAGAAGTGTGCATACTTAGCCTATCCATGATAATATAATACAAATTTTAATTTTTACCTTGGTGAGGCCTAATATGATGAAATCCATGGACACACTTACCCAATTCATATTAGAACTAGGAAATGGTTGTAGCAAACGTATTGTAAAAAAATGTTTCGCTTTATTTTGTTGGCAATCTATGCATTGTTCAATGTCCTCGAGGATATCCTCCTTAAGGCCCTTTCACAAGAATATTTCTCTTATCTATAAAAAGGTTTTGTAGAATGGGTATTTTGGTATTGGTACATCATGCCAAGCTCTTTAAATATTCTCCTTCATTTTAAATTTAAAGGCTAGGAAGATTTTATTTTTGTATAGAATGAGACCATTTGCTATTGAAAATATATCATCTTCAACATTCCCATCCAAGATGTTAGTAGAAAATGTATTCTTAACACTTTTTTTTTGTAATAAAGATTTTCTAATCGAGGAAAATAACAAAAGTAGAGTAGAGAGTGTTGGTGAATGGAGTTTTATATCCCAAATCCTTAACATCGAATCTCCACCCAAATGCTAAGGATGTAAAATATGGAGAGAATAACACACATTTATAAGAAGGACCAAATGAATTTCTATGTATAACATTCAAATTCATTGCAATTTTATGCACGTTAAAATCACATCTAAGAATCTTTGTATGAATCCTAACTGTATTATTAGCTAATTCATTTGATTCATATTGATATTGATCCCTTAAATCATGGAATACATATCTTCTACTTAATGTGTGAGCTATTTTTGAATTAAGAGGGCTTGGAATAGATGATTTACCCAAAATTTCCACTCTCCAAATGACTTGATATTTTCTTGTGTTGGTTGAAACCTCTTCTTGTCCATAATGATCTATAGGTCTTCTTCCATTTCCATAACTAATATTTAATTTATAACTATATTTTATATTTGATGATCGAACAAAGTTACCATCTCCTTAATTAGGAGGGATAGACTTTCATCAACAACATATGTCTATCTTCCTAGTTGCATTAGATAATGGTTAATAGAGGTGTTCAAAATATAAAAATAAACACACCATCCCCAACAATAATACCAATGTATTGGTGTAAGTTGGCAAGCTACCAACTTCAATACACAACAAAATATAAATTAATTTTCCACTAGCAATGACAATAAACAACTTTTCAATTCTAATTGGCAGGAGTGCCAATTTGTTGGCAATCAAAATTTTATATTCACAATACCTAAAGGAAATGTGCATAGAAATGAGCAAAAGGGGGTCTTAAGTGGTCACTTTCATTTTTCTAGACTTAATAAAAACTAATCTTGGATGAGAAATTGAAGATAGTTACACTCAAAATTTAAAGACACAACAAGAATAAGAGTCATAGTGCTCTGAATCTACTTTCCAAACCTTTTTTTAAAAAAAACAGATATTGATGGGTTAAAATAGGGAGACCACACAAAATGATCCTATTTTTATAAAAAAAAAACACAACATCTAGTGTGGCCACCCTAAAATGTTAACCTTTTTTAGTATTTCAAAAATCACTTCGATAAAAACTTACCAAACACCATGTAGTCTATGCTTGATTTTTTTGCTAAATTTTTAATGAATATTTTAATTTTTACTAATTTTAAAAGTGGAAACATCCTGAAAAGACAAAAAATTGAGCATGCACCCCCTATTTTTTTTGGAAACCAATCAAAAACAATAAAAAAATTGAACATGCAAAGAATAGAGTCCAATTTGTAAAAATATAATGTGTTTCAAAATTTGATGAACAAGTAAAAAATGAAACCAAAAATACCATGTATAGTTTTTTGACAAAAAATGGAGACATTATCAAAATAAATTAAAGATCAAAACCTTAACATATTCAAAACAAAAAAAATCATACTGCTATACCTTCGAATGGCCCTGCAAGCACCTCGTAATTTTTTGTCTTTTCTCTTGCTCATCTTGAACACAACAGTGCAATTAATTTTTTCCTTGAAGATACATGTAAAAACTTGATCATCAAAACCCACTAAAATGGCCTTCAAACACAATTAGTACAAATCAACAAGAAGACATAAAAACATGCAAATAAAGTGAAATATGGGGTAGTCCCCCAAGAAGTCACCAAAATATAATACCTAGATTTTCAAATTGAAATGAAAGCAAACTAGTATATGAACTCTCTATTCAAAACATGCAAAACCTCTAGATGGAGCTCAAAATGACATTCAAAACAACTCAAAATGTTACCCATGTCTTCATTGTGGTTCGATTTTCTCCTTGGATGATTGATTTGTGGACACTCTCTTTGCTTAAATATGAATAATTTGATAGCATGTACTTACTTGAATGATTATGGATTGATTTGGATGAGAGGATGCTTGCATTTATAGATTTTGGGAATGGGGAATGGATGACCAAGCTTTGATTATGATATCAATGGTGGACAATGGTTGAGATGAATTCCCTAGGATCTAGGAGAGGATGAAGGGTGGAGATGAAAGTAGTTAGAATGTGAATGGCTAGGATTATCTTACCAAATTTAGTAAGTAGTTATGAACATGAGGGAAATTAAGAACATGTGCACTTAAGAAGGCTATAACTTTGGAATATGTTGAGAGAATAAAGGAATCATAAGGACAAGTGTTCTTAGGTGCCAATATTCTTGCAATGTGTTGAAATAATAATGGGAACACAAGGACAAGTGTTCCTAGGTCCTCACTATTCTTGGAAAATGGTGAAGGAATATAGGGTTTATTAAATAATAATATTATTTAGTTACTTTAGCCACATGGATGAGGTGGATAATAGGTGTAAATAGGTATTTATTTATTTATCATTTATTTGTAAGGATATAGAAAAGGTGATAAATTAAATAATATATTATTTATTTTAAGTGATGAACTTTACATGAAATGTATGTCCTAGATTAATTAGGACTAGGTGATGAGATGTAGGTATAGGTGATGAAATTAGTTGATTAGGGATTAGGTTATAGGTTTAGTGATGATAGATAGATAGAGGAATATTTTAGGTGTCTACACTAACCAAGGTTGGAGTTTTTGATTATTTCTTTAATGGTCATAGGAAATTAAATACTGTCTTAATATAAACCTAACAATGCATGGTACAAGGAGGTTTTTAGTGACAAAGAATGATATAGGTTGTAGAAAATTTTAAGTGGGTCAAGTATGTTTTTCACTTGATCCTTATTTGATTTAAAGAATCTAGTCACGATGATCCATTATGAATATTAAGGTAATTTCTGTACATTGGAAAGATTATTTGTGATGGTGAGATAAGCATGTAGTTAGACGATTGTTTAGTTTTACTGATGTGATATTAACAAAATATTTTTTTGGTAGAAGTATATTGTTCTTTCTTTACCCAGAGTAGGGTGATCGCACAATAGTATGTCCTAATTTTTGGACAAAGTAGGATATTAAAATAAAAAAATCACATTCTAACACCTATAGTATCCAAACTATTAAGAATTTGAAGATGTCGTGAATTATTGATTTTTGAGATTTTATCTATATATAATAAATATAAATTTTTAAAATTTTTAAAAATAACGCGTGATATTTTTACATAACTTTTAATAACTTTTTTTTTATAATTTACAATATTTATAAAAATTGACATCAGTTCGATAAAAACATAACTTTATTTGTATAAAGGATATAATTATAATGTTTTGAATATAGATTTATAACATTGATATCTAGTGCATGGTTATTTTTTCATAGTTTTATGTTGCATAATTTTTTTAATAACTTTTTGAAGTGAGATTAACTGTAAATCAAACATAGGTTACTTCAGTAATACATTTTTTTTTTATATTTGTCCAAATTAATTTTTTTGTTGAAATAAGAACATTAATACTTGTGCACATATATATATTTTATTATTATTATTATCTATTTTATTATTTTCCATGTGTGTAGAACAAAGACCTTCACAATTGTTGAAAAACTTATCTTTACTAGAAAATAGAAACTAAATATAATAAAATTAAATATATTCAATATAACACTCATTGGAAAGCTTATTTCAAGTATTATAAACCTGCCAAATACATTATCTAGTTGAGTCCATTTGAAGGTAAAAATTTTGAGCAAAATCTCAAACATGAAAGGGAAGAAACCATCATAGTACCTTCGTTCAAAGATACCTTTGAACAAAGGTACTGGGATGTCCAAGAGAACCATTAAAATATTCAACATAAAGAACCTTTGAATGAAGGAGATTAAAAAATTAAATATAAGAGATCTTCAAATAAAGGTCTTCTAGGTTGACTTTAAAGAAAAGTAATAAGTATATACACTAATATAAATTAACAAAAAAATTGTAAATAAAAAATGAAATATATTAATTTTTTTAATTTTTGCAATTGAAATTTTTGAAGCGAATTTGTAATTTTTAGCTTTTGGGAAGGAGAAAATATTAGACAAACAAAATTGTAGAGAGATATTTTCAAAGGAGGAAATGGGAAATAAGAAAACAAGGAAAAACAAGACTATGAGGAAATATTCAACAAAAAAGGATAAAGAACAATTTGAAGAAGGACTCAAAGATTTATCTCACAAAGACAAGGTATGTATAATTTTTTAATTTATATAAAAAATGTTTCAAAAATATTAGATTTGTATTTACCCCTATGTATTCAAATCTAGGTTTAAATCTATGGTTTTTTAAATTTTAGATTTGATTTTAATTAAAAAATTAATTCCTACATGTTTTAGATTCATAATTTTTTTAAATTTTAGATATATATTTCAAATACATTCTCTATATCAAGTTCACTAGTTCCTCTCTAGGGTTTGTAGATCTCTTTCTCATACTTCTTCAACTCTAGGGTTTCAACATAGTTTTTAGATCTCTTTGGGCCCTACATCAAATTCACTAGTTCCTCTCTATGTTTTATAGATCTAACTAAATCACTTACAAAATCTAGATTGAACTATATTTTCACATGATAGTACATTTGTATTTGAAGTGGTTTATATAACTTTGCATGTGGCTAATTAACATACAAAATTGAATGTAAACATTTTCTTTATGAATATCCATACCAAGTATTAGACTTGTATCTACCCTTAGTGGACTTTATATAAAAAATATAGACTAGATAATTGAGGGTCTTGAGGGTCTTGAGTTACTTAACTATCATCAAGTATTATTTTCAATGATTAACATACCATCTTGAAATGTAAATAATAATTAAAAAATGATTGAATACCAATGTGTTAGTATATAATGATCAAAATGAATCCTCACAAAATCTAGTTATAATCATGCACATGCATCAAACTATTGATACCATATACACATGTTCACTACTTCAAACTACATTGCCTTGTTCTCTAGCTTTTTTAGATTTGTAGATATATCTTAATTGTAAATTTTTTATGTTTGAAATGCATCCTTTGGTTATTCATCCTTGGATGAGACTCTAAGTTCCCTATTTATGACATAAATTAAGTAAATAACCAAGCTCATGGTCCTATGCTAGCACTTCTTAAGAGGATTTTGATTTTCAATCTAACAAGTTTTTAATAGATACCTTTCAACTAGACTCTATTTCATTGACCTTTCTTGTCCCCTATCCAACAATTTTAAAATATTTATGATTTACACTTCAAACTCCTTAGATAAATACTCCACCATTACTTGATCTTTACTATTTTTATTTTCTTATCACTCTAATTCGCTAACTTTGTGCCTTAAACTCCTTAAACTAGTGAAAACCTATGGACACGTTTAGTTTTTCTAGCTAGGTATATCCAGAAGAATTTATTATTACCAAGGAAAATATATTATTTATCATTCTCCTTGAAATCAAAGTACCATTCCCATTATATCTAGTCATGTGATATGATACATCAATTTTAATCAACTCAGATTCATCAAGCTAATAATGTTATTGGAGATAGAAATGTCATTACTAAAAGTTCTTCATTTTCCACCGATTTATTAAAGGAATCATATTTCTTCTAGACTTGTATTTATTCTTATATGATCTCTCCTGTAACAATTCCAACACTTTCTAGGTTTACTAGGAGACTTGGACATCCTATCTCCAAATTCCATATTAACCCCCTTTATCCTTTGACCTAATCCTCACAATTAGGACATTATTAGAGAATTCGTCTATGGAATTTTTCTTCATTTTTACCTTCACCAAAAATCAACAATATCCACTAGTTTTAGTAAAGAACAATTACCATTGATTGTCACAAATTTAAATTTCCCATAATATAGATAAGGATCAAATAAATTAGTACTAACTTTTACAATTTAAATATGGTTTAATGCCCCTAATGTTTTCATCTACCTTAAGGGTATGCATGCATTTGAATAATACTAATCATTTTATGAGTATCTTTAATTTTAGTGTAATGGAGCGAATTTTCACCCCTAGGAAAATTCCCCATTTACATCACCCCTACTTTAGAAAATGAAAATCCAATGATGCAAATCCACATCGGCCACCCTTCTCCATCCACTTGGAATCTCATTTTTGCGTTAGTGGAAGAATCTTGTTAGGGACGCGTGTGGACTGCATGGATGTCCACGTGTTGTGTTGTCATCCTAACATGATTCCTGCCTCTAGGATTGATAAAGGCATTATGTTTCTCCATTGGTGACAAACTGTAACATCTCTACCTCCCTTGACCGCTGAGAAATGAGTTTTTTTCCTCCTTTTGGTCATTTAAATGCCCTATCTTTTCATTTCTTCACTCTTTGGACTCTCTCTTGATTCCACTTCATTCTACTACACACTTTTAGCTTCATTTCCTCACACTTCCAAGCTCTCACTTCACTTCATCATAGCTACAAGCTATTAGTCTCTTGGCTCCTACACTTTGTTTGTTGCAATGGCATTATTGTTGGAGAACTTGCAAGCTCACTCCTTCCTCTACTTGCCTCAAGATCACGTAGTTGTGAGGGTGATATCTTCCATTGTCACTTGCTTTTGCATCATTGTATTTACATAGTAGTATATTGTTGTTTGTGTTCTTTCTTAGCACTTCTATTTCCATATATTTCCATATATTTCTTTATCATTTTCTATACTTGTTGCTATCTGGCTATCCATAGAGGTGGAAACACTAAAGCGAGGGACTGACTGAGGCAATCCTCCAAAAACAACCCCAAAATTTTCCTTGGTCTTGTGTGTGTAGGTCTTCTTGCATGGACCTCTTCAAATATTCGACTCTCAGGTAGAAAGGTCCACTTTTCTCACCTTCTCTTTATCAATTCTAACTTAGCTTAGAAGTAGTATTCTTCTTGTTGTACTTCAATTCTATGCTTTCTCAATATTTTGTAGTAGCATAAAATATCTAGTAATTAGGTTGTTAGTTGATTTCTTGGTGTTTATTTTATTCCTGGCTCTCTATCTATATGGACACCAATTCTCATTTGAGATGCCAGCATGCTGCACTGGAGTCCATAGTCTACATTGTCATCCTTAGACAGTGAGTCATCTGGGCATCAGATTGAACTCTCAAAATCAACTCTCTTGACCTCGTGAAATGTTTGGTTTAGTAGAAGGATAGTAGGACTCATATTTCTCTTCCTTTTCAACCTTAACATCTTAACCTTTTCAATTTATTTAGAAAATATTGAGGTAGTTTAGGGCAACCTATTGTTTAGGACTCTCTCATGACTTGGAGTCTCGAAGTAGCCAATCCCCCTTCTCTACATTTTGGTGAACTTGACATGAACTATTTTGATTTCGTCCTTGGGTATCAAAGGACCTTCTCTCCTCCCCTAAGCATGTTGTAGGTTCATGAATTGTAGGGAAAGTAGCCTTACAACTAGATCTACGACCCCTAACTACATAGTTAGAAGGACCCCTAGACATTTAGGAATGAAATTTAGATAGGTCACTATTGGATGTCTAAACCTTCGAAGTCTACCAAGTTTGTTCCATCAGAGTATGTAAATATGGTTTCATTTGCACACATTCCTCCCACTCAACCTACTAATGGATCACCAAACATATCTTTCACATCATAGGACCTGCCTATGAACAAAGATCCTTGCCCTTTGTACATTCCCGTTTGTATCAATAGGAACATCAGAACTAGTGTCTTAGTTGATCCTGTGAGTCGTGTGAACGTTATAACAGAGGAGGATCTGTTAATAATCTTTTTGCATAGGGAGGAAATGAGAAGTCAAATACCATGATACGTACACATGACAAACTCTCAGTCCCTCCCCTTGGTTCCATTACCCTCTTGGTCTTGGTAGGGCCTAAGGCTATAAATACCCTTTTTGATATCATCCCGCAGTCGAATCTATTCAGGGTGAAACTAGGCATTCTATGGTTGGTTTCCATGAACATAATTGCTTCAATCATTCATAAGTGTCTTAA
>VDFB02370301.1:34860-49896 GCA_007258455.2 Sequoia sempervirens | reverse complement strand
TGTCAAGTTTCCTAACTCTGAATTTTTTGAATTTTCATTGCCACTTAAGGGCCTTTTTTTTTCCATGATGATCCTGCACATACCTGTAAGGCCTAAATCGGTCATGGAAGCATAAAAGAAAGAGGAGTTGCCTTTATAGGTGAAGGCATTGTTGAAGAAGCATGAGCAAATAGTGGTTGATGAGATTCCTAACACCTTGCCACCTATGAGGGACATAATCCATCATATTGATTTTATTCTAGGGGCTAGTTTGCCCAACAAAGCTACTTATAAGATGGCTCCATAGCAAAATGAGGAAATTAAGAGGCAAGTGCAAGAAATACTTGACAAGGGGTTGATTAGGGAAAGTTTGAGTCTTTGTGTGGTTCTCACAGTCCTAGCACCAAAGAAAGGAGGTGAGTGGAGGATGTGCACTGATTCTAGGTCCATCAACAAGATCACAATAAGGTATAGGGTGTGTGAAAGAAGTTGAGTCCACTTTTTGGCCATAAAGTGAAAGTGTTTTCCCTAATTTTTTAGAATTTTGTCACAATTGACCTTAAAATTTGAAGCACTTAGAGAATGAATCTTAAAAAAAGTCACAAATCATAAAATGTAGTACTTAGAGTCTAGTTTCCAAAAATGTAATTTATTTCAATACCCAGATGATAAAAAATAATTTTCAATAGGTGTTCCTAAAAACCACTATTTAAAAGTCACTTTTTTTTAGGTCATACCATGCATGTGTACGTCATACATATTTTGATCTAAATAATTATATTTTTCTAAATCCTATTGGGAAAAGATTCATAAATCACTGAAGCACGTTTTCAATATTTTTTTGTAATTTTATTGATTTTCATAAATTTCCATTGGCTATATTTGTTGTTTCAAAATCGTCGTGGTAATGCCATGCATAAGTATTTAATCTGCACTCTATCATTTCTTTCTTTATTCTAAATTGAAAAAGAATCTGTCTAAAGCACATTATGGTGCAAATTTGTTTTACAAAAAATATTTTAAAAAAGTTATTAAAATACTAAAACAATACTCAAGCTTACTTAATTTCAGTTTCATCATAAATTAATTGAAAATTAGAAAAAATAATAAAATTGTAAATATATATATATATGGCATCTACACTGTCTCATCTATAATGGGTTTTAATTTTTTCAAAAAATTCTACAAAATAGGTCTTCAGACACATGTCAAAAGTCACTATTTTCCTGTGACATTGGCATGACCTTCAAGTTGCAAGACAAACTAGGTCCAAAGCTTAGGTTTGGGTCCCCAAGCCATTTTTCGAACTGAAAAACAAGCCAAAAACCCAATAAAAAAAATCATATTTTAAAAAATGCAAAGTTTCCAAAAATGGAAAGTTTTGAAAATCGATCTCGCTTTTGTGCCTTTTTAAAACGTGAAAAAATTTCAAAATAGGTGCACTTCCAAATGATCCCATTTGAAAACTTCTTCCATTTTTCAATTTTGTTTTGTACCAAAAAGCCAGTCCCATTCTCTTGAAAATTTTCCAAAAATAATTTTTTTAAAAAATGGGATCCCGTATAGAATTTAGGCTTAGGATCCCATTTATTAAATAATGGGATATTGTTTATTAAAAAGCAGGATCCCATTTTTTGCAAGCCAATTTCATTTTTTCCCTAAGGCAAAAACTTCCATGTTCTGTGGACTCATCTTCTTGCATTTACCCTATAGATTCCATATTCAAAGGAGTGAAGACCTAATGGATTGTTTTGGTGGTGCATGCTATTTCTTGAAGATTGATCTCAAGAGTGGCTATCATCAAATCAAAATCAAACCTGGTGATGATTGGAAAACAACCTTCAAGACAAATGAAGGGTTGTATGAATGGATGGTAATGTCTTTTGGTTTGTCAAATTCCCCTAGTACTTTCATGCGTTTGATGAATGAGGTCCTTAAGCCATTCATTGGTAAATTTTTGGTAGTGTATCTTGATGATATTCTTGCTTTTAGCAAAACTAAAGAAGAGCATTTTCTTCATTTAGATTTGATTTTGAGAAGGTTGCATGAGGAAAAGCTAATGATAAACTTGAAGAAGTGCGAGTTTTTGAAAATAGAGTTGGTTTACCTTGGCTTTGTGGTCACCAATGGCACTTTGAAGATGAGTCCAGACAAGGTTTAAGTAGGCTATTCTAAGCTGGCCTACACCTAAATCAGTGGCTGAGGTAAGTATTTTCCATGGTTTGGCTAGTTTTTACAGGAAATTCATAAGAGGTTTCATTCATGTGTGTGCTCCTATGATTGATACAATAAAGGGTGATAAAAGAAAGAGGTTTGTTTGGTCTAATGAGGTTGATAGGAGTTTTGAGTATTTGAAAAAGAAATTTGTTGAGCAGCCCATATTGACATTTCCTAGCTTTGATAAGGTTTTTACCATTAATTTTGATGCAAGTGGTCATGCTATAGGTGTTGTCCTAAGTTGAGAAAATAGAACTATTGTCTTTTCCAGTGATAAATTGAATGAAGCTAAGAAAAATTATTCTTCATATGATCTTGAAATGTATGCAATGGTGCAAGCATTAAAGAAATGGAGACATTATTTACTTCCAAAGAAGTTTGTAGTGTACACTGACAATCATGCTCTCCAATTTTTGAATAGCCAAGATGAACTCAGTAGTAGGCATGTGAAATGGGTTGAATTTTTACAAGGCTTTACTTTCACCATTAAGCATAAAAAGGGGAAATCTAACAAAGTGGCAGATGCATTGAGTAGAAGAGCTCTTATGCTGCAGGAAATTCAATTGAAGAGCATAGGAGTGGATTCTTTCAAAGGTATGTACATTGATGATATAGATTTTAAAGATATTTATGCAAGTTGTAGGAAGCCTTGTAGCAGCAATAATGAAAGGTGGCTTGATTTTCTTATCCAAGATGATCTATTTTTCAAAGGGGCACATATATGCATTCCTAAATGTTTAATGAGGGATAATTTAATTAAATAAAATAATAGTGGTAGCCTTGCAAGTCACTTTGGTTTGGATAAGACCTTGGAGCAGTTGAAGAGGCACTACTATTGGCCAAAAATGCAAACTAATGTGAGAAAATTTGTGGATAAGTGTACTATTTGTCAAAGGGCTAAAGGATCTAGCACTAATGTAGGGTTATTTCAACCTCTTCCAATTCCTAATAGACCTTAGGAATCAATAAGCATGGATTTTGTGATGGGGTTGCCTAGAACTCCAAGAGGTTTTGGTTCGGTGTATGTTGTTGTGGATAGGTTTTCAAAAATGGAACACTTTATACCCTGTAAGAGCACTAATGATGCTTCATACATTGTAGGAATCTTGTTCAAATAGGTGGTAAGAATCTATGGTTTACCTCTTAGCATTGTATCTGATAGGGATAGCAAATTTCATGGTCACTTTTGGAGGACCCTATGGAATAAACTTGGCACAAATTTGAGTTTCAATTTTTCCTATCACCCTCAAACTGATGGGAAAGCCAAAGTGTTGAATAGAAGCCAAGTGAAAAACTTCTAAGATGTCTGACAAAGGATCATGCAACAAAATGGTATCTAGTTTTTCCTCAAGTTGAGTTTGCATACAATGATTCAGTGAATAAAAGTGATGGCAAAAGTCCTTTTGAAATTGTTTGTGGTATGCAACCCTAGGGTGTGTTTGAATTGAGAGATGTTAGTGGGATGGAAAGGAGGAGTGTTGAAGGTGAACAATTTATTGTGGCAATGCAAGAATTCCACCAACAAGTTAAGGATAATCTTCAAAAGAATGTTGAGAAATACAAACACACTACTGATCAAAAGAGGAGAGAGGTTCATTTTAAGGTTGGAGACTTTGTTTTGGCTCATTTGAGGAAGAAAATATTTCCTTAGGAAACACTCTAAACTGCAAATGAAGAAGATAGGGCCATGCAAAGTGGTGCACAAGTTTGGGGAGAATGCACATGAAATTGAACTTCCTCCTGGAGTTGTCATTTTTCCTATTTTTATTGTTTCTGATCTTTACCCTTATAAAGGGGGTGTTGTAGGTATTAATGTAGGTTCATCAATGCAAGATGAAGATTGGATCAGAGATATTCCATGAAGCCAACCCTTGGAGTTGGAATGCATTTTGGACAAGAAGGAGCTTAAGAAGACAAGGAGTAAGGTCTACTATCAATGCTTGGTCAAATGGTGAGGTCTTGCTATGGAGGATGCAACTTGGATGACTGAGGATGATATTATCAAACATGGTTGTACAATTGCAGGTCTATCTTCAAGTGGAGCTTGAGTTTTTTCTTTGCCCGGGGGAGTATGGTGCAGGGGCACCCAAGTTTTCATGCCTCCAAGAGGTGTCAAAAGTTAATGTTTTGTTTTGTTTGAGTTATTTTCATGTAATAAGCTCTTCAAGTACCATGTCATGTCTGTTTGGGTCGGTTTGAGTCATTAGGGGGTGAGTTAGTATGTAGATGCAAAATGTTGTCAAGTTGCAAAAATGTTGTCAAAGTAACTTTTACACTTTTTGTCATAGCAGGGTTCTAATGATGTTTAGTTGTGTTTGTAATTTGAAAATTAGTTGGGAGAAATTGGGAAATGGTTGAATTTTTTTAAAAAGACATTGTGTGGTTGAAACCAAGGTTGGATGTTGATATCTTAAAGTGAAGCAATAAGAATATCTCTATTTTCTACAAATTTGGGTGTTACATTGTTGTTATATCTGATCCCATAATAGTGGTTTACAATTTTTAGCCAAACCGGACACAAATTATTATTTTTAACTAAATCTTCACATTCAGTACCTATAGAGGCTAAACTGTGAGGAATTTGAAGATGGTGCAAACTAGAGTCTCATCAATTTTGTCTTTAGATTCTAAAAATATTTTTTTCAAAATTTTTGGAATCAAATTGCACTTCTTTTCCATCTCCCATGAAAATAGATTTTTTTAGAAAACAACATTTTTAAAAAGTGACCCACACCGTATAACATTATAACTTTTTTTCCATGAAGGATAAAATTCTAATTCTTTCAAATTTAGATTTGTAACTATGATATCTAGTGCTTCCACTTGGTTAGATAGTTTTTATTGAATATTTTTTCCTTAATCAAGTTTCAAAGTCAAACGAATTACAATTGAACTGTGTATAATCGTAACTTTTTGTATATGTAAAATTTAATTTAATTTTTTTGTTGGATCAAGGACTTCAATATCTAGTGCACCATATTTTGCAATTTTTTTTTTTTGACAATCTTATATTTTTCCACATGTGAAGAACAAAGAAATTCATTTTCAATGAAAAACCTATGTTTAATAAAACTTAAAAAACAAATACATAACAAAACCAAAACATATTAAAATTATATTCATTGGATAGATTGTTCTGAGGAATACCATAATCATTTGAAATAAATTTTAAATGAATTCATTTGATCCCCCAAAATCTAAATCAAAAGTGATTTTTTATCAGCATTTTGATAGGTGTAAAGGAGACGCATTTATAGGTATGGTTTAAAACTAGCGAGGTTCTATCCAAGGGGGTTTGATCTAAGGTTATTTGATCAAACCCTCTTCAATTGGAATCCTTAAAATGGAACTTTTTAAGGCTTAAATCATTATATTTTCTAAAAATATGTGATTTTAGCTAAAATTAGTTCCTCTCGGGAATTGTAAACCACTATTATGACAACACACTTTGATGTAGTATGGATCTGTACAAACCCCACACTAACTCCAAATCAATTGTGATTGGTAAATTTGTGAATCTAGTTTCTATTGGCATTGGTTTCATGTAATTTCATCAAGTTTCAAGCAAGTTGTGACCATTTTACTTCAGACTGGTTGAAACCCTAGTTAGGGTTGCCAATGAATAGATAAAATGCAATAAATTCCATTCCACCTAGTGAAAACTCTTAAAACTTGGTGTAATGGAAGAATTAGGTGTGTTCCTTGATTTCACAAACTTGCATTTATGCAGGGAATGGTGTTTAGCATGTGCGAGATTACTACCCTAGCCTAATATCTTCATGTATTAGGCTTCAGATCTTTGTTGAAAAGGCTTGGAAGATTGATATAATTGATGGAAGAAGATTGAGTAGATCTTGTATGACATGTTTGAAGCACTGGAGAGGAGATATAGAGCTTGGAGCTCAAAAACCTTGTTGCTACCAAGCCTATTCAAGCAATTAGGCCTAGTTACAAAAGAGGACAATCAAATTTTGATGCATTCTGTACAAAGTACCTTACCCTTCTTTTGAGATATGTTGAATAAAGTCCAAATGGGTATCTATAACTATATTTACATTTTTGATGCCACTCCTTCCCTAAAAGTTATGATTGAAAAACTAGTTTTGAAAGACTACTAGGAGAATGAAGACTTGTGAAGAAAAAATCACCATTGAATGTTTGAGAGATTGAAATATTGGTTGATTGAGGTTTTTTTGAAGTTTTCCACCCCTACTTTGTATCAGCTTCATAGTAATTCATATATTTTATCTCTTATTTGGGGGGATATTTATTGTATCCATGAAGGAATTTTTCTTCAGGGGTCTACTTGAGTTCTCATTCCTTCACATTTTTACATATCCTTTTTGAAAGAGGACTTTTTCTCATGATGCTATCTATTTTTCTCTGGTTGTGAAATATTTTTTATTTGTATAGAGGAATCTTGTCAAGCATAGTTGTCAAGAATTATTTTTTATTTTCATGCACTCATAATTAGAGGTTTTATATTCTCCATATGTTGCACTTAAGGTCAATGTTAGAGTAAAAATATAATTACCTAATTAATTATTAGGTCCCCTTTACACTAGAAAACTTAGTCTTACTTTGGTCATGTGCTTTTTTGTGTTAATTCATAGGATTAGGACACATGTAATGATCTATTAATCATCACCTAGGGTTTCACTTATGGGTTTCTATCCTTTATTTAGGTTAATGCATTTTAAATTATATTATTACTCATGTTTTTCTGCATCAATAAAACTCATAGGATTTTATAGAAAATTCATTTATTTTTCTTTATTTTCATGATAGGCGTTTGGTTGCAATCAATTTCTTAGAGATGTAGGGCTGATGAATAAAATCCAAAACATTAGATGTTTATAAGGTTTCCATTCATATTATTATTTCTTGTGCGATTATTTTCTACTTTTTTGTTATCATTTATAAAACCTATCATGGAATCATAATTGAACATACTCTTTTAATTTTCCTCATGCACCATGATTTCATCCATTTTGTTGTTCTTATTATTTTCCAACAAATCTTATTTCTATAGCTAGGGTTCACAATCCTAATATTTGACATAATAATAAAGCTAACTTCCAAGGCTTCTACGTTTCTTGAGAAAGGAGTTGGATATTTAATTGTAGTAATAAATTTTCTTAAGTTCACACCCTTTTCCTCTAATTACTCTATTTTGACTTGAATTTCAAGCTAGAAGTCAAGATTTCATGAATGCAATTATTCAATTATTTTTTATTGAATCAACTCAATTACACACAAATAGAACCAAATAGTCCCATGCCATTAATTTTATTTTTAAAATATCATTTGTATAGTCAATGATAGATACACGTGATCTTACATTGAACTATAACATCAAGCGTAGTTTTAAAGATTAAATTTGAACATCTCAAATAATATTTAAGAGAAGTTTTGGATTTAGTTGTATATATTTTATCACATTTGTTCCTTTCTTTTTTCCTTCTATATTATTTTAATCATTGTGTATATCAATCATATCCTTTGGTTTTTATTAATTAGTCATTTACTTTATTCTTTTATTCTATATTTTTACTATAATTATAACAAAATTTATGCCAATATCTTACATTTCCAATATTCCTATTATTATAATAATTATTTTATAATGTTCTAATTATTTTAATAATTCTAAACCAATAAATATCATCACACCTTTGTCCCTAAATGTGCATATAATAATATTAGCTAAAGGTTTATTCATGTCCTCATTAAGGACATGGATTCAAATTTCAAGTTAGGGAAGTGGGAGAGGCTTATAGAAGATTGGTGAGACTAGCTTAGGTTGTAGAAGGGGGAATGAAAGAGCTAGAGGAGAATAAATGATTGGGGATTTTACAAATTATTCGGGAAAGGAGATTTTGAACCTAGATTATGGGTGTTGTGTTTATGAACCTGGGAACCAACAAAAGATATGGATGGTTCATTGTGTATATGCATAAGTTTTTCCGTGTCAAAGCTACTCGTGGATCCAAATCGATTCTTTGACAAAAAAATATTTTTAATGTTGCATAATTATTGAGTTGCACGACATTGCTCTCCATGGTTGTGTAAGCCTACTTGATTCATATTGACATCAAAGGCATTGAGAACTAGGCACAAGATTTTTTAACATCAATTAAAGTTAAAATTAACTTACTTGTTTATTACTCTAATTAGGAGTTTGGTAAATATTTGGTTTAGATTCCTCATCCTCTCAAGAGAGAGAAATGTAAGAAATGTGAATGTGTTTTGGGGCTATAGGAGGGCCAATGTAATTCCTCCCCCCCCTTACATATGAACATTTTATGATAAGTGATTGGTTCAAGGAGAGCCAATATAATTTTCTATCCCTTTTGGATACTTTATCTTTTGTTGGATTGGTCAAATAAGGGTGCAAAGGAGTACTTTAATTTTATTGGTTATATGGGGATGATCTCAAGCTAGTGTCTAAAATTAATATATTATAATATAATTCCTATGTTTTGGTTTTTTATTTTCTTGTTGAAAAATAAGTTTAAAGTTCTTGGAGCATGAGGGATTTTTGATGTATCATTGTTTGAATTCATTTGCATGTGAGGGTAGTTTGTAAATAGTTATGAAAAGCAATACTCTATACATTTTATATGAACTCAATAAACTATCTAATTACTAGAATTCAAATTTTCATTGCTCCCTTTATAGAGTTCTTGGATGACTTACCTAAATATAATAACAAAAAAAGAAAATTTTTAGAATACTATTTTTCCCATATTCTCATTATCTATTTTATTGTTATTATTGAGAATAATTTTATAATGTTTTTTATATTATGGATGTCAATATCTCTATTTATTTATAATTTAATATTACAATTTACTACTTGATATTGATAAAATTAAATAATACTTAAATTTACAAATTATTTATACTGAAAATTTTATTCATAATATACTTTCTTTTCTTACCTATATTGTATTATAGTCTTAAATATTATAATATTTAATACCAATCACGACATTCAAAACTCAATCATATGTTCTAATTTTTAATTTGATTTTTATTTATTGCTTATTAAGTCCCCTTCATTGTTCTCATGATGAGCACCTCTCCTCTCATCTCTTTCTTTTTAAAGACCAAATTTCATAATTTAATTTTATTTGTATTTTCTACCTCATCCTATTATACCAAAGTGTGATCCCAAATATCCTTTGAATGTTTAAGATGAACATTTAATTGAATCCAATAAAAATCTTAAACATCTTCAGGATTTATAATAATTTATACGAAAAGTATATCTAGAAACATTACTCTTTGAATGATTTATTACGCTTTGTATTTGGGAAGCCTTTTTGTGTCCGACGGTCTAGCTTTGTGCACAGGCAATCGCCTACGATCAAATGCATCTGGGCGGTTCAATGGTTTTCCTCATATGGCACAGAATTTATTGCAGAAGACAGATGCAAAATATCAGGGCGACACTTATTGCATAAGTCGGCTTCCTTCACAGCACGACAGAATGCCCCAATTTGTATTAGAAGCAAAATATCTGCATTTACTGCGAATGTGAGTTGGTGCATTTACTTTTGTTCGCTGCCTTATGCATTTTGCGTCAAACCCTAAATCGCTTTCACGCAAACTCTACTTTTTGATTATTGTGAATAGATTGAAACAGTAAGCAATTTCTGCTTTTGTAGGGTTTCCTGCAAACTCTGCCCATTTTCAAAACCTGAGCTTTATGAGAAGGCCGTGATTGTCAAATAAGTTATTCTCTTGCTGCAAATTGGGCGTATATTCTTCAGCAAGGAAGTCGACAGGAGGGAAGGCCCCTCGCAAGCAGCTGGCAACCAAGGTGGCTAGAAAGAGTGCCCCTGCTACAAGTGGAGTGAAGAAGCCTCATCGCTTCAGGCCCAACACTGTTGCTCTTCAGGAGATCCGTAAATACCAGAAGAGCACAGAGTTGCTCATAAGGAAGCTGCCATTCCAGAGAGATTGCACAGGATTTCAAAACGGAAGTTAGTTATTTACCAACTCTACTTGTACTTTCCCATTTGCGTTTGGTGCCATTAAGTTTTCTTTTCCATTGCTACAATCTTTTTAGTTGTAACCTGTTAGTGTAATTGGAACATTAAATTTCCTTTAGATTAAATTTGCTACAATTTTTCCTTCAAACTCTGCCCTATTTTTGTCATCGGCATCGTTGAGAGCACGACACAATTTGTGCATACTCTTGAGGTAAGTCACGTGCATAATTAGAAAGCATATGTGGAAACAGGGTATGAACATCGTTGAGAGCTTTCGAACAGGGTATGAACATCGATCAAAGCATATTAGAAGGAAAATTTTTGTTAGATGATGTAGTTCCAACCTCTTAGTGAAACCTACTTTTCGATGCACTCACAAAGACATTTATGCCAGTTGGCATATATACATGCTACTTTTTATTGAATGAGTCCAAATTTTTTTTGAGTATGTTTCGAAAATGAGCAGGCCTTACTGAATACTAATTCAATGGTTGTGACTTTCTGTTGTCCAGACAGTGACAGCTGCTTGTTTTCATATTTTAAATGGGTACAATTTATCTAAGCTTGCTTGCTCTGAGATACTTCAGTTTTCTTATATTTTTCAGTTTTGTGCATCCAATAGTTTTCTGAATTTGAGTAAGAAAACCATGAAACTTGCTATTTATATGTGCTTTTGAATTTGAAATCATATCCTAGACCAACAAGCAAAGTCCCTGTATAAAGAGATCCAGGCCAACCCATTGCAAAAAGAAAATGCCCAATAGCCATTAGAATTTGAGCTACTGCAATTGTCACTGGTTGTGGATATGCATAGTCCCTGTAGAGAAAAGAGTAAAGTATCAACTATTGGAAAGAGTAGTATTCATTTTCCTTCTATGGAAATAAAAATTCCACTGATCATGAACAGCCTACTAACTTTCTCTTACAATAATAGAATTTTTTGAAACCAATATTTAGAAGATCAATCTTTGATCTGAATAAAGTAGGACTTCTACATTAACAATACTCTCAGTGAATTTCTGAAAACCAATATCTTCAGGGAAGAGGTAGAGTCATATACTGCAGCTATAGTTGTATGGGAAGAGGTAGAGTCACATGAGATCCATATATAAGGCAGTCTGATAACCATAAAGAACTGTTCGTTGGAGAAGGGATAGTATAGGAGATTTGGCTGTTCGGACATTGCTAAACATGTTCATCACAGGTTCTAAGCTGAATGAGAAGGCATTCATGCAAGCTAATTTAAAAATGAAATCTCTCAGCTTGGCGCTTGTCTTTTAGTTTCAGAGAACATATCCTTGATGGTCACATATAGATCTACTGCAGTAGTTAACACTCTCTAGAGAATTCGTGTCTTAATATTTGTTACCTTTAATAAAGCTTGGTCCATGTTACATCCTTAGAATTTTTGGTTGACCATAAGGAAATTCTGAAGCAACATTAACCATGGAATACTTTAAGTTGAAAAGTAAGTGTTTCTGAAACAAACTGTGTGAAATATCTAATTCTTTTCAAATAGTTTGTACCATTGCAATAAAACAGATATACTGGACAATAATTTATTCAGTCTCCCCTTCATCCTGATGTTTGTCACCTCAATAAGAAAATGCTTCAACATATTGCAATAACAGAAGTTTAAGGAGTTTTAGGGGTGAAATAGTTGTCACTGGTTTGAGGAATCAGGAAAAACATAATAGGTAATCTGGAATTATATCTATCCATAATATACCTCTTCTGAAACACTTCTAAGAGATTGTTTCATTTACCAAAAACCTAAGAATCAATAGAGTTGTCAATTAAATAATAAGTTCAGCATTTCACAAACCTAAGAACTGAAAATAGATAAGCAGTGTAAGATGGTCTCAAATGGAAGTAGTAAATGCAGCACACCAGAAAGGCAATAAGGCCTCAATATATTATTCACGAGGAAAAAACATTCCATCATTCAGTCTCAGCCGTTTTCTTTATGTAGATTAGCTATCAAGCATTGCACTAAATTTTCAGGTTTTAAGTTTTCGGAAGATTCACAACTGTTGGAAGTCATCCCATTATTTTTTTAATACAGACACAAGACACCCTTTAGCTTGGATTTGCATAAAAAAGAATAGAGTAACGTCTGTAGTTGATGATATGTTTTCTGTGGCCACTTAAGCTGCTTGTTCATGCTAATATCCACATCCAATCTATATGGAAGGGCCATCAAGATTTTTCTACCATCAAAATGCAGATTCATAAAACTGAGATTGCTTTTGATGTTCTGTTTTGCCCTCTCCATAATAATTGTAGATAGAGAGTGAAACTGCATGCCAAGATATAAAACTATGAATCTTAAGAGCTATTTCAAATTTTGTGGGGTAGATAGTAGAAATATATGGGTATATTAGAATTGACTGCCAATTTCTACAAGCCATGGATAATGCCCATACCAAGATCACCTCATTTTGTTGTATATTTTTTCCCTTGAGAAATGTATCTTATTATCATAAAAAGCAAACAATTTAGATGAACTGAGTGTTATCCTTGAAACAAAAATCTCTCTTTACATAGTTCAATTTTTTGGTCAAATTAGCATTGCCAGAACTTTCCCAAAGTCATTGTTGCCTTTGTAAATTTGGGCAGAGTTCATGTAATTGTTTTTTCCTTTATTTAGAATTTTTTAATATGTTTTAATCCAAATTAGGCCTTCTGTTAAAGCACCCAAGGAATGGGTAGATGAAGGGGGGTTAGCATAAAAACTAAAAAGCTTGTTGTGTCTATATTTGCAATAAGGTAAACAATGCATCCAAATAGACAAAAGCTAAAGTAAACCTGAAAATAGACTGTTATAGGCTTGATGAGTTCTGATATCCTACATAAAGAGAGCTATCTTAATGGAGGGAGTTTTCATTTCGAATCTTAAAGCTTTACTCAGCATAAAAGTTTTGAGCATCCTTTGGGCAGAGCCATGCTGTTGTGATCAGTCAGCGTGCATTTCTTCTAATCCAGTGGCCTTGTACAATCCTTGGTCTGTGGTAGTTATGACCTGTAGACTGTTGAAATTCTGTGTGCCAATCTTATGAAACTTAACATTATTAGAAATATGCTTATCATGCTTGTCTCTAGAGTTGCCATACTAATTTCTATTATGTATGTGTTTACCTATGGTTA
Source organism: Sequoia sempervirens (assembly GCA_007258455.2). Classification (NCBI taxonomy): domain Eukaryota; kingdom Viridiplantae; phylum Streptophyta; class Pinopsida; order Cupressales; family Cupressaceae; genus Sequoia; species Sequoia sempervirens. Next base: position 36,553 of record VDFB02370301.1, on the reverse strand, counting down.
TTAATTTTTGTGGCTACAAAGTAAGAATTAATACTCTGGAACATCTCTGATGTAGAGTGATGTTCAGGTACTTATGCCATTGAACATTTGGTTCAACACTGCAAAAACAACTGGTAGATTTTTACTATCCCATATTTCTAATTGTATTTCCATGGCTTATAGACTTTTACTTATCAGTTATCACTCATCAAGTCTTTTGTAATAATTATTTTAAGAGCATAGTAATGTTCTAAATTGTAAATGTACTTTGATGCAAGAAATTTTGACTTGTTCCACACTACACCTTGTTTAGATCTTTTTTCCTGAGCCCTTTATTGACTATTATGATGTTATTGTAAGATTTTTTACATTGAGAAAATGTGAGAATGACTGCTACACACATGCTTGTCATTTCTACATAATGAGTACTTACTCATATGGTTTTAAATTCACTCTATGGTTCTGATACTGAGTGATGGTGTTGGCATATTTAGTAATCAAACAAGCTCATTACAAGGTCAACTATCAGAAGCAGCAGGGAATTCTCCCACAAGGACCATAACAGAACTTCCAGATGCTTCAGTGTTGCTTGGGTCTCTAGGAGGGCCAATTAACTCGATAGGTAATGACCTTTCTTCTAGGGTTGCTGCAGCAATGGCAGCAAGTGCATCCAGGAAGAGGCCAGAGACAAATGGTTCTGTTGGACCATTGCCATACAGAAAGCTCCCAATGCAGAGCTTGCCACCTTCAAGGCTTCCCCGTGATGCTTCAGGAGGTTTTTGATACCGCCTCAACTGAGAGGCAGGTTAGTCTTTCCACCTACATATTCTTCTTATGGCTTATTTTTCTTTCTGTTTGAATATTGGGTGGTAATGAAGTGGCAAACATCCAAGATCTTTCTCAAGGTATATTTTTCTCATTAAGTACAATAGTGTGTACTGCTTAGTAACAGTGAATTAGCTCAAAGGCTTGTTTTTGAATCAACATTTTGAATCACACTCCATTATCTGTCATCAGGAGATAAGAAACTTGTAACACAAGAAAAATTCTAATAAGTACTTTTGTGTGATCTTTTAAAAGAAGTTGGAAACAAATGCAGATAACTTTATAATATATTGCAAATATATCCTTTAAAGAAACTGACGTAATCTTATGCATCAAACTGTAATCCAATCGTAGCTTTGCAATTATATGATTCAACTATTAAAACTTAAAACATCTTTACACACTCTAAAAAGTTGAATTCGAATACAATAACATCTTTGACATTGAACATTGATCCTTGGAAATTGAAATCCAAAATTAAGTGACTGAAATATGAACATTTGCTTGGTTATTTATCAATTATCATGCAAAATCAAATAAATGTATGAAAACGACCCCCTTTTTTTTCCTTACATGTTACAACTTTTTTAAATCTTTCTTTTTAACAACGGTTGTGTGGGGGATGGCAGGGTGTTCCCTGCAAGCCCCCAACAGAGTGGATACATCACTTGATTCTTGTTACCCTCCTTTTGCAATCCTGTTAATTGTTGTACCGTGTGGCTGAAGTTGGAGACATCTGTGGTCACATATATGTCTTCACACTCTTTCCTCTTCATCTTCTGTCAAAATGAAAGCACAAGGAGAGTCACAAAACGAATTGGATGGGCAGTTGTTGCAGTGGATCCATTCATATACAGAGCCCCCAACACAATCTAATCATCATGGAAAT